>VTPC01003166.1:203080-299434 GCA_011009095.1 Ignelater luminosus
AAAGAAAAACTTAAAAACAATCTCTTAATTTTGTTTCTAGATTATCGATCAGTACGTAAGGACGTTCTGGTGGTTTTAGACACAGACTTATGATTTTCTGCGTTGCTATTGCTATCTGCAATAACTGCTCAATTTTTGGCAAACTAGTTTCTGGCAGAAAAACTAAAAGCAATCTCTTACTTTTGTTTCTAAATTATCGATCAGTCCGTGAGAAAGTTCTGGTAATCTCTTAGGTACAGACTTTTGTTGATTTTGCTTTTTGCTATTTTATTCCCAATTCTGTCTAATTTTGGCAAACTAGCTTCTGATAGAAAAATTAAAAACAATCTCCCAATTTTGTTTCTAAATCATCTATCAGTTCGTAAAAAAGTTTTAATTATTTAGGCACGGATTTCTATTAATTTTGCTCTTTGCTATTGCTATTTGCCATAACTGCCCGATTTTCGGCAAAAAAACTAAAAATAACTTCCTATGTTTTTTCTAAATCCTCTCTCAGTCCATGGAAAAGTTCTGTCCTATTTAAGCACAGACGTGTTTTGACTTTAGTTTCTGCTATTGCTATTTATAATAATTTTTCAATCTTGGGCAAGTTCATTTTAGACAGAAAAACTAAAAATAACTTTCTAGTTTTTTTTAATTATCTCTCAGCCGATAAAAAAGTTCTGGTACATTAAGACATAGGCAGAAAAATCAAAACCAATCTCTTAGTGTCTTTTAAATTATTTCTCGGCCCATAAGAAAGTTTTAGTATATTTGGGCATATGGTTCTGGTGATTTTGCCTTTTGAAGCAAGCGTAAGTCGACACAATTCTTGGTCTTGGTATAGCTATTTGATTTTGAAACTGATATTAAATGGTGATTTAAGTTCAGTTGTGGTCCTGATCTTGGTTTTGATAGGTAGCCCAAGTCGATACAATTCTTTGAAGAGCTAGTTGCTTTTGAATTCGCAATACTGACGTAAAGTTTTGGTGTAAATAATGTCAAAACTTTTATTTTTGAAAGATTAATTGTTGGTTTTGATCTTGTTGTTGCTGGTAATCAAGTTGATACAATTCTTGGTCTTAGTATAGCTTTTCGGTTTTGAACTCGCAATACTGATGTTAAGTTTTGGTCTAAGTTATGTGAAAAGTTTAATTTCTGGAAGATTCAGTCCTAGTTCTGATTTTGGTGTTGCTAAGCAATCCAAGTCGATTAAATTCTCGATCTTGGTATGGTTTTGAACCCTCAGAACTGATGTTGTGACATTAGTAGTGTTGGAATTCTTATTTTTAGAAAATTCAGTCTTGGTGTTGCTAAGTACCCCAAGTCGATAGAATTCTTGGTCTTGGTATAGCTAGTTGCTTTTGGATTCGCAATACTAAGGTTTAACTTTGGTCTAAATAGTGTCACAAGTCTTATTTTTGACTGTTGATGTTTATCTAACTTTGCCAAGCAAGGTAAATCGATACAATTCTTCGTTTGATTTAGCTAGCTGCTTTTGAATTTGAATATCGATGTCAAAAGGCTTATTTTCGAAAGATTAAGTGTTGGATTTGATCTTGATGTTTCTAAGTAATCTAAATCGATACAATTCTTGGTCTTGGTATAGCCAGTTGCTTTTGAATTTGCAATACTGATCTTAAGTTTTGGTCTAAATAATGTCCAAAGTCTTATTTTTGGACAGTTAACTTTCAATAAGTCACCAAAATTCGACAATGTTGAAGTTTATATTGGCAGTATTGCTTTTCTTGGAAGCAAACTATCTTCGAACGGCCAAAAAAACGGCGAAATTACTCTAACGAAAACATGGAAGGTGGCGTTTTGAAAGCGTTGGATGTGGACCTTATCCTGACCTCCGGGCTTCAAATTGGAATCAGCTTTTTTCCCAAAGAATCACCATGAGTCATTTAAATTTTACTTATCTTCATAGTGATAGTATAAACTTCAGTAGCATAAGTGTTTATAACTGACTTGACCTTTATTTACTGTAGCAGTAAGGGTTATGTAATTTCTAGGTGGTATGATCTGTTGATCATTATCTCAGAGTGCCAACTTACATTGAATTTACTTATGTATCTTAAATATTATAATTGCGATCAGATTCTGCATTAGTAATTCTTGCTTTATCACTTTGAATGGTGCAACTTCCGTCGAATTACTAAAATAGGTTAGTATGAAATGAGCCACTAAATTGATTGATAAATTATTAATTGTGTGAATATCTCGCTCAAAAATTTGCAGCTGATTTCTCTATTGTTTCGAACGGTTTATCAATGCGATGCGTATAGCGTTTGTTTCTTCCATGAATATAGAATGGAATAAAGTAAGGTTATCACCTTATTACCTTGTTTTCCTTATTATCACCTTTATTTAAATTACTTGTTTACTTCCGCTGCGCATCTGAATCAAGAATAACACGATCTAAAAGACTCGACAAAAGTGAAAAAACTATTTGCGTCCGTCCTAATAAAAATAGTTGAGGAATTCAACTTTTGAATGTATTTTTAACTTTAGCGTTTTCTTAATTGTTTTTTAATTATTTTAATCCTGTCACTTTAAAACGAGGTTTTAGATTTTCAATTTGCGTGGTTTGATTATAGGTTATGTCATCGAAATTCAGATAGAAATCAAAAATAAAGTATAACTACCCACACAAATTACTTATCAGTCTTATTTATTATTAATTAATTATAATTGGAAAGTTAAACTACCCAATAAAATAAGTATGCAGTGTTACTTTTTTATAATTCGAATTAACACAATTAAGAATCTTTTACCATAAAATATTTAATTAATTACCTCTCTTAAGATGGTTTTGAAAAATCAAAAACTTTCCTTTTGGGGCTGTTCTAAATGAAGTTACAAGCTGCTGCGCTGCAACTGCAAGTTAATTAGAGGTTAGTTAACACTGTTGGTTAAGTATGCGCTTCCGCTCGCGATTGTAATGTTTTGATCACTGATGAGCTGTCAAGAGTATTGTTCGTACTTAGCGAGTACACATTCATAAATTATTCAAGCATGCGCATCTTTTGTGTTAATAGCAATACTATGTAATACTTTTATAAGAACTGTTTAATGTTTAAATAAATTTTGTTTTTAGAAAACGTGCCACTTTTGTTTACTAACAATTGCTATCGGAGAAATGAGTACGTTTTTCTTTAAATATTTTAGTATGTCAATCTAGATACATTTGGGATTTAAAACAAAAACAATATGTAGGTAACCTTATTAAAATTTCAATTTTTATTTTCATAATTATATGTTTTAAGACGAAACGAACTCTATCCGTTTGCAGATTTGTAAGATTCCGTTACAATAGGGCCACTATAGATTCAGAAAAGCCTTGGAAATCTGCAAAGTAAGTCTGAACGTCCGAACACGTAATATTTCAGAGAGACGGCCCGGTTTAGTTCTGCTTTGATCTAAATTCAAAAGAATTGTTCAAAACTTGATCACTTTGCATATTTATACCGATTAAGAAACTGCTGCAACTGAGTAAATTTTTTTCCTATAAATCTAAGTTGTCTGGATTAACACCAAGCCCCCGAAAGCAAAAATCAACGATGAAGGATAAATAGGAAAAAACGACTATCGAAGTCCAATTAGTATTTGACCAAAATCTTTAAAAAAATCAATACCCAGCGTTTCATTTATCTCTCCGATCTGGTACCCATAACAACATCCCCTAATTTTCTGGTCGAAATGACCCATCTATTAAGTTTATCTGTGTATTAGATTGATACTTGGTGTGGTGAAATGCGCAAAATCACAAACCGCGATTTGCCAGTACCCTACATGTCAGACCCTTCAAGAAACACTATTTTACTACTACAAAATTTGCTTCTGGTAGTGGATAAACGAATCTGATGTTTGGTAATTCGAACTATGTAAATAATTCGGGCAAAAGCGAAAAAAGAAGATCGAGGAACTTCTTGACAACTGTGTCTTGTAGTATTATACAGATCTTTTCATCCATATTATACATTCTTTGATCCAAATTTGAAGATTCTTTCTGTAGATGTTCTTGATTTTTATGATATTACTATCGGATCTGGAAAATTAGATTGGTAGAATATGACAAAACAAGGGGATTGGGCCTTGTTCAAATTCATGTTACTTGAGGCAAAACCATTTTGCTGTTTTATGTTTTACTTTGCTGCTTTTACACTGTGATTATAGACTTTACAATCACAGCATTTTACAATTTTGGCGACCACAACAGTACTGATCTCACCCTATAGATAGGCGTTCCCATTGCAAACCTCCTGGAATCCAATAAGGTCATTTTGGTGCAGCTAAAGACGTTCCTAGGCTCACGATCCATGAGGGGAGCGCAAAAGTTAAATTCAGCAGCTGTAATGGCATAGGAGTCTAACCAAGTCGTTGTGGTGGATCTTTGGACGTTTCTACTCAGCGACTGTAGTGGCATAGGAGTTCAACTCAGTCATTGTGGTAGATCTTCTCACGTTCCTACAATGTTGAGACCTGGACAATGGTGGTAAAACGTATGGCCGGCGCTAGTGTACGAGGGTGGTCTGAAAAGTTTCCGACCTAACAAAGATACAAGACATTTTTTCGGAAAATTTTTTTTTATTTTTCAACATAGTCTCCTTGTAACTCTACACACTTCTCCCAGCGATGCTCCCATCTCTGTAACCCGTCCAAATAGTACTCGGCATTTTTCTCTGCAAAATAATTGTTCACGAAGGTGATTGCCTCTTCATTTGACGAAAATCTTTGTCCTCCGAGCGCAATTTTTAGATGAGGTAACAAAAAGAAGTCGCTTGGGGCTAGATCTGGTGAGTAAGGCGGATGGTCAAGCAGTTCAAACCGTAATTCGTGGATTTTCGCCATGGTCTTGGTGAAACAGGATTTTCTTTTTCCTGCAAATGTGGCCGTTTTTCGCAAGTTCTGCCTTCAGCTTGTCAAGTAATGATGCATAGTATGCTCCTGTAATGGTTTTTCCTTTTTGAAGATAATCGATTAAAATAACTCCATGACTATCCCAAAAAAACAGTCGCCATCACTTTCCTAGCCGAAAAAACAGTTTTTGCTTTCTTTGGAGTCCACTGTTTGGACTGTATTTTTGTTTCGGGCGTATAATGGTGTATCCAAGTTTCATCTACAGTAATTAATCGGCGCCAAAACTCGGATTTATTTCGCCTAAACTGCGCCAAAATAGCGTTGGAAATATTCATTCGAACACGTTTTTGGTCTAACGTGATCAAACGCGGCACCCAACGCGCGGACAGCTTTCTCATGCCTAAATGTTGATTTAATATGTGAGAAACACGTTCTTTTGACATGTTCACAACCTCTGCTATCTCTCTCACTTTAATTCGGCGATCGTCTAGCACCATTTGGTGAACTTTGGCGATGTTTTCGTCGGTAGTTGCAGTTTTTGGACGTCCCGAACGTTCATCGTCTCCCAAGCTCTTACAGCCACGTTTAAATTCAGCAGCCCAAAATCTCACTGTGGTAAATGATGGTGCAGAGTCCCCATACACAGAATCCAACTCATCTTTTATTTGCGAAGGCGTATTGCCTTTCAAAAACAAATATTTAATGACAGCTCGATACTAGATTTTGTCCATTTTCACAAAAAAAACTCGCATCAACTCACTCAAACGACTGTTACATAAAAACTGCGCGTCCAAAATGGCTGAAACTTTGATGAGTAGCTGTCAACAGATGAACAACGAAATTCAGTAGCTTTTATTTACTAGTGCTGCCATCTTCACGTTGAGGTCGGAAACTTTTCAGACCACCCTCGTATGTCCCGACAGTCTTTCCGTAGTGTATGTGTCAAATTAAAAAAGAAAAACAAAACAATTGAGTTCCAGATTCCTATTTTCAAAGATTTTTTTCTGGATTATCAACTCTGACAACTATTTAGAGCTTAATTAAATACAAAATTTAACTTGCATGTTTGCAAAATTAGTGAGGTTATGTAATGAACGTTTTATATCGATTGAAATATAGAATAACATACAAAATGAAGCGAATAACTTTAATTGGATTTCTGCCCTCGAGAGATTTTACAAATGTATTTTCATGAAACTTGTTTTTCAAAAATCTTTTAAAACTAAAAAGTCACATAACATGAAAAAATTGGTTGATTGAGTCGACCTACACAGAACTAAATAGTATTACTTAGTTATAGATTTATAAACCATAATATTCACCAAAAAGAAAATTCACATTACTTATAAGAGAGGAAATAGGGAATCATTGAAATATAACACGAGCTATTGGAGAGAAGTTTGTGTAAAAGCGAATGAAATCACTAAAACACTCACTCAGAAGGATCTAGCAATTAATTGCAAGCAATTTAAGTTTGTAAATTATCATTAAATTTGCTCTGGTAAGGAAATTAGTGATGGTGCGGTTTTACAAATACTACACAGTAAAGTTTCTTGTACTGGGAAATTGCTCAAGTCTTTGATTTCTCTCCCTCTGAATGCGATCCTTGATCCTGTTACAAGCGAAATTGTAGAATATAATTCCTACAGGGATTTAAACTAAAATTGTATAGAATGTATACACATGCAAACGAAGCGAATTTGGTAGATTTATAATTGGAAAAGAAGAATCGAGCAAACAAGCGAGACGCGTGGTGTTTTTTATATTCCTAACGATAGCTTCAAGTTTGTGTAGTAATAATAATAATAATAACGAAACCGATTTTATTTATTTCCCCGTTACACAAGCGCGCAAACGAAATGGCTCCATTATAGCAGTGCAAAACCGCATTGCCGTGTCTGCTTTATTTTCCATTACTAACAAAACAACTGCTCTCTCGCACTAAATTACTTTGTGTACGTGCATGAGCTCCGCAAACTTATTAACAAAGGAAAATTAGATGCCCTGGAGTGACCCAGGAGGTATTAGATAAATTGTTTGCAATCGTATTTCTATTTATATGATATCTCTCGAATGCTTTTACACGAGTCGTGAGGAAAATTCTAATATTATAGTAGGTATTATGCCCTTCCGCTCGTCGTCTAATAGCGCCCAGTCATTTTGGATGATTATAGGTCGAGATACAGAATATGTATTTAAACTTATATTGTGAGTGCGGCTGAAAAATGTTTGCGTCTACATTCATATTATATGCATAAACTTTCTATTTCATTCTAAAAGTTAAAAGGCACAACAATCGACAAATTAGCTTTTATCTCTGATCTGAACATTTAGAATTTTATCTAAAATAAAGTTTCAATGTAATAATACGGTACAGTGTGAAAACAAGCAAAAATGATAATTATTTGTGAATTTTAATTAATGAAAGAGAAGTCATTTCTGATACCTTTCGAGATTGGTCACGTGAAATGACACGCAACACATTCTGATTGATTGATTAAATGTTTGAATCCAAAAATATCGGAGATAGTTCTTAGGAGAGAAGTAATAAATCATGATACTAGAAATAAGGCAATTTAGTCAGAAACTTGTATATTGATCCATGGTATTGTTTCGTAAGTTAAAAATAAAGTTATATGAGTAAAGAACCTTTTGATAAATTAGAAGGGATTTACTTTTGCTTGACTCTTTTGTTTTGCTT
The DNA here is from genome assembly GCA_011009095.1 of Ignelater luminosus. Lineage (NCBI taxonomy): Eukaryota > Metazoa > Arthropoda > Insecta > Coleoptera > Elateridae > Ignelater > Ignelater luminosus. The sequence goes on from VTPC01003166.1 coordinate 210,624, forward strand.
TATCCTGACTATTGTTTAGTTGGAATTCTGTGGTCACTGAAGATTTTGCTGGATGCTGGCTGGCTTGGCTACTGCTGTTGCTGCTCAGTTCTGGCTGAGTGAATGATGCTGCCTGATAAACTGAGTTTATTAAAAATTCTGGCTGCTGGTGTCTAAGTCAGCTCGCTGAACGGGCTTAGATGCTTGAGGATCTGAGGCGGCTTTTTATAACCTGAGATATCGAGTGTGCTGTAGGCGGGATCAATGAGATTTTCATTTTCACATTTACTAAAAACATTGTACAAATTTTAGGGCAATGTTGAGAGCTGTCTCACTGTTGAGATGTGCTCAGAGTTTCGATCCATGAAGCAATTACGTTTTTCCAGCCAGGACAATTATATCTTTCGAACCAATAGAGCTTCTGGTCAATTCAATCGAGTCCACCGGTAACTGACCCGTAAGAGATGGATCTCAACAATGCCTTGTTTGTAAAAAAAAAAAACGATTTGATCTTCTAGCTCTATCATTATTTTGCTCTCGGATTTTTAGATTTTAAAATTTCGATTGAATAATTGCCTGATAATAATATTTACATACAGCTTGAGAATTATCAGTTGATCTGTTGACTTGAAGATTTAAAAAACATCTTAATGACTGACAGTTTTTTGTTTTTGATTTTGAATGATTGAGGGTGTATTAATTTTCAAGACGACTTTCATAATTTGTTAAATGATCGTGTATGGGCACTCACGACTTATATTTACACAACATAAAAGCTATTCGGCTGCTAATTAACTAGAGTTACAGATGCATCAGATGACTGCTATTCCTGATGCTGATTTTTTCTATAATAAGCTATCTTCAAAAGGGGCAATAGTTTTAAGCGTTAGTCAAAGGTAAGTAGATCTAATGTTTTTTAAGGTTATATCCTTTTCAATTTTAAGATTAAAACTGTTATTATAGAAAAAGCTATCTCTGTTGTAAAATTACTCCACTTTAAAGCCTACGATGTATTAGATTTATGCTCTTACTCTTTACTCACACTCGAGGCCGCCGTCTGGAGTGTTAGGGTGTTGGGAACAAGAAGCTAAAATATCCGTATTTTCTTTTATTTTTAAAGTTTTTTTTAATGAATATTAGAGCTGAAATAATATGGAAAAGGTGAAAATGACACCCAACCAAAAACATATTTGGTTTGGTGTACGTAATATTTTGGAGTTTCTATTAATAATTGGGTTGAGTTGTGAAAGTGCAAGATATACGGAAAAGGGAATACCAAAAACCATTTTATAATGATGAATGATTTGTTAACGTATTAGTAAAACTTCGACCTCCAGTGTTTTTCGTTTTTGGAATTATCAACCTTCTTATTATGCAAACGACTTTTGTTGTTTTTACAGGACGCGTGTATTATTGCACAAATTTATTTTTAAACGCATATGTTAAACATAAATATAGGTCACTGTAACAAATACGATTAGGACAAATGTATACAAATTGTGTTACAATAATAACGTTGATTAAGTCGGAATGCCAGAAAAACAAGGTCAATCGTTGTGAACATGTTTTTGTATTCATATTCAGTTCAGATCTATCGGGTGTTCCCTTGCATAATTTTGATCTCCTATAACTACTAGATTTTTCTAAATCAGTAAGAATTTTATATATATGGAAAGCTATTTAGGACATCCTGTATATCAAAATTTATAACTTTTTAATTTGTAATTCAAACTGTTTTTTAAACAAAGATTTCGAAATTATTTAATATTTTTGAAAGTATTCGATAGAAAGATTTTGATGAGTGAAAAATTGCACAATTAATCAATCAGTTTGTTAACTCTTGTTGCTAGACGAAAATCATACCAAGGCAAACAGGAAATGCATCGTCGCCGTTGCAATTTCGACCTCCCCTTATATTAAACATTACTATTACCTACTATAAATTTCTCCATTCAAAATTATTAACTAATAATTCACGAGCTTTTATATTTAGCAACCGTGTAGCTATTTATCGCGCCCGGCTCGTTTAAAAACGAATTCACGCGCATACAGCGCGATAGCTTCAAAGCCATCTATCTGGCGTATTCAGCATGTTATATTGAAAATAAAATCACTTTATAATGTGGAAACCGATAACACCAATCAATGTCAATTCGAAACAAACAAGTTCGATGGCGCTACTTGTTTTGAATAGTTTATTGGAATTTTTTGAATTTTTATTATTTTCGAGAGGATTTGTTTATTATGTGGTTCTCATTGATGATGAATTCGTGATGAATTTTTTTAATAGAAAATTTGTTGGGTAAAGGTCAATTTATGGCACTTTGAAACGCTTCCTGATTTCTGAAAATTTTTAAAATAGTTCTTAAAATAATCATTTGGTAATATAATAAAATATAATAAAGAATATTTATGCTTTGCTAATCAATAGAGAACATCTCGCTGAATATTTCCCATCTTTGATTATGTGTCGAAATTCATCATCAGCCTGTTTTTTATTTTTCAATTTGCGTGAAGATGAAACTTCTAGAAGTTTGTAAAGGTTATAATTCTAGTATGCATAAATTGTTGTATGGCATCTCATAGATGACTTTATTTATGAAGGGCAACATAAAAACAGTGAATCTGACAGAAGTTTTGGACGATTATTATTTTGAGATGTCAAAAGCATTATTTTCGTGACAGATAAATATCTGACAATTTGTCAACTGAGATAATTAGGTAGAAAATGAAAAACAGTTTTTCACTTAGTGATCAAAGTGTGCACAATTAAAACATAATGTGTGTTTTCCTTATTGTTGTGCAAAATACTCAGTAAATTGACAATAAAAGTAAAAAATATCATGTTTATCACATTTACATAGTTAATATTTTTTCTTTTGGTGGAAATCTATTTTTGAATGCTACTTTATCACCCTCAACTAATCATAGCTTTTCTTAACTATTGATCAGGTTACGGAAATGTCAGTGAGAAAAGAAATAGGCATACCCAGCCACAATTCATTCCATATGAATAACTTTATTTAGGTGGAATATTACATGCAATTGTGAAATAACTCTAATCTAATGTTGGTTGGTGGGTGTGTGTTGTTTACCAGACATTGTTAATCATTATGACGCTGATAAACTAACTGCATTTTTTTCGATTATTTCTGTATTGTTATATTTCACTTGTTATCAGAATTGTATAAAACAACTGCGAAAATCTAATACTTTTTTTATTTACTAATTATAAATTGTTTCTTTTGTTTCAGTTGCCACCCTTGGGCACATACAATGAAAAGGTAAGTCATTCTAAGACTTTATAAAAATGTACACACGAAACTGGAAAATAAGAAAAAGAAAAAGTAAGCAAACCAACAAAAGTTTTAATTTATTTTTTGCAGGTTACTTCCTCAAATTTTTGCTCTGTTTAAACTTTTTTTAAAACTCGATTGGAATTTTAATGAATACCTTTAAGGAACACACAAAAAAACGTATTTTTTAACGTCACGAAGTAAATTAAAGCGAGGAATATTCACTTAGGCAATTCTAAAATCGTATAAATTAGAGCACTTTGAAAATATAAAACTAAATTAGATAACTTTGATCTTATGTGAGAATTTAATATAAAAAAAGAGAAAATTTAAAATAATAAAATTTTATTGACTTTCATTTAAGGAGTTACTTTTAACTGTAAACGTTTTTGATTAGCTCAATTCTTTCTTCAAATGTATCATCGTTTCAATGTTCCTCTACTTCTTATCGCGACATAACGTCATGACCTCCTCGAAAGAAAGAAAATTAATTTTTTGTTTCTTCTACCTCCACGGCATTCCTTACTTTATGAATCATTCCGACTTCCTATTTTAATTCGTTAACTATACCACACTTGGTCCCTATAATTTTCTTTTACTGCTGAACCTGAAAATCTAACCCAACAGCAAGTCCTCAAGATCCTCAGAATCCCACTCCCACTTCCCAGAAGAAAACCCAAAAAGAAATATATATAATGAGGCGTGCCAAAAAACCTTACTTCCGAGTTGGTGGAAGTGGATAAACCCATTCACACACGAGGGCCTCACCCACTTCCATCAAACCACTGAGCAATGTAATTAGTGATTCTAACGTTTTGCATTTGAACAGTTTTTCCATGGTTTTCCTTAGTGGTGAAGTTTTTAACATTTCCTAGCTATCCTCGCATGAACGGATTGCAGAAAGTGATGTTAAGATTGCCAAAGAAAAAGTTTTCAGTGTTTTCTTTGAAAAATAAAATTGGCATTCTTATCTACAGTCTCAATTTTTAAGTTTGATTTGGATACAAAGAATTGTTCTATAAAAGTAACTTTTCGTATTCTTTGGAAGCTGGAATTCTAGCGACCCGCGTTAGAAGGTCTTTTTTATCTCCCTTTTGTTTCACAATTAAAGCACTAAGAATGACAATTAATGGGTGGGTCAACAGTTTGAAAACCTTAAATTTATATTCTTTGGAAGGGGAGGGGGGTCAATACCTAAAACTACGAAATTCCTGACAAAAGATCTCTCTCTCTCTCTCTCTCTCTCTCTCTCTCTCTCTCTCTACGTCAGTAGCGTTACTGCCAAGCAGGATCGACTATAAAACTTGAAGCGCTCTAAGGCAAATTCAAAGCTTTTCGCTCTCCTATTCCATAGGAGGCAAGTGTGAGAAGGCGCAGCCCAACTCGATTTCCTTTTTAGCTTTCTGAAGAAGGTTAATAGAGATCTTAGGATACTCCGTTCAGTGGTCTAGTCCGACAAAACACATTCACGTTCAAAGAGCAATGCACACATCCCTTTCCCTTAAAATCTTTAAATTTCTATTGTGGAAGAAAGCACTAAAGAACTGCTAGATAAAACACCGGAGCTTCCTAGATCTATAGAAAAAAAATCGACATTGTCCCGCCTCGAGGAAGAAGACGGAGACATCAACTCTGCTAAAGAAGATTTTCTCAGATCGAAAAACCTCTCATGGACAAAACTGTTCTTGAGACCTGTCGCTTGAGAAGAAAACATCTGGGAATGTAAAGCATAACCACAACGAACTCTGTTTTGTTACTTTTTTCCAATTTTGGCGGCCATGCTCCCGAGGTGATATCAAAAAACTAAAAGTATATGCTTGTCTTATTTTTTGATGTAGAATACGATTCTGAAGTAAAAATTTATGAAAATTTTTCAAACTTTGGCGGTCATTTTGACCATGTTCCTGAAGAGATATCAAAAAACGAATACACGTCTTTAGTTTTTGATGTAGAATCCAAATCTGAAGTTAAAAAGAACTCTGCTGCAGAAACCGCTTGTGTAGGACCTTTCATTTTTGCTGACCAGATGGAAGCTGAACCAAACTGCTCTAAGAACTGCCAAGTTTAGCGGCCAGCAGTGACAATTCTTCAAAGTAAGAAATCTAGTAACCAAAAGAGCTAGAGATTTCCAGTGAATCGACCTCTCACAAACAGTTTCAGAAGACCAAGGGCAAAAAAAGAAATCCCTCCTGAGAGGCATGTCAAGAAACCTAAAGGTAGAGGCTCCTCGGTACAGGAAACAAGAAAGGACAACGTGCTTCCCTTCTGAAAGATCCAAGAGCCACGAACCAATAAAGATCCGATATGAAAGAGCATACTTAACAGGATTCCCAGCAACCTGGAAAAGTCAATTTATAAAAATGCGAGGAAACAGTCAGGGAAATTCTTAAAATCAGAGAATTGTGAAACGTAGAATACTTTATTTAAAATATTTATTGATGTGGAAACTTTAAAAACAATAACCTTGAAACGTAAAGCAATTTCGTTATCAATTTTCACTGGTACCCGATACTAGCTAGCACTCATTGTTCTCAAACCAAACATGAAAACCAAGTAGTTAAAAAGTCTGATAGACAAGGCGTTCTTATTACACCCAAAGAGGCAGAAAAGATCAGAAACACCAGAAACCTAGTAGCTCCTTGAAGGTTGTAAACCAGTACTCCTGTAAGGCATCAGCTTTAGCCCTATATGAGTAGCTGAAGCTCTGTGGTCAGAAAAAAATTGAATTTTGGTTCAAAAACCAGACAAGAGGGGCTTCAAGATATTTTTTGCTCTTAGACGTCAAGTGTATCTGAAGGGCAGCACCTTACCTTCATGATTGGCAGAGATACCGTCAGGCTATTGAAGGAAGCCGGGTGGACGCTCTTGCAGTGTACAGGATGCCTAAGAAGAAGCTAAGTAGGACATCAATCTTTATCATTACGCCCCCAATGGATCAAATCGAGTTAATCTCCTGCACAAAATCGGCAGAAAAGAAACAGTAATGATAGAGGAAGCCTATATTTAAAGGAACCAAGTAAAGGAGGTTGAGTAGGCCTACTTACTGTATAGTAATCGAAGGGAAAATGAAGGACGAACGGCCCAAAATTTGTCTAATGGTATTCAGTGTGAGAAGGGTTTAGAAACCTTCTAACCGCTGAACTTCATTTTATCCTTCTCATTCCACAAGATGTGTATTTCTAGAGTAAGGTAAACCCCCCCCCTTGTTGGTTTTGTAGTAGCCGCTACTGTTTTTGGATAATTAACTTGTGATGAACAAATTTTTAAAAATTTATTGTGACAGATTTAGAATGCTTTCAGAAAGAACAGCTAAAGTATGAGTACAAATAATACAAAAATGTCACTAGAGAAACTTAATAAAAAGAAAGTTCCCAGGAATTTTTATTATCATTTAGAATCAACAAGAAATGCCCTTATTAGACGAGGTATTTTCATTATTTCGTTTTGATAAAAATGCTTTTATTATCATTCGTTTGGGATTAGATTTTTATTTTAACTTTGAACAATGGTTGGTTGCCTAAAGCATAAAAATTTTCCTTTCTTGTTTTAATACTTTATATTCAATAATTTACTTTGCCTTTTACATAAAATCGTTTTTATGAACTTTTTATTATATTTTCCATCTGTTGCAGAAAATAAGTAAGTAAACACAGTAAAGGTAGCAGCAAATCATACAGCACGGTAGGTAAAATTACTTTAAAAAAACGAAGCAGACAATTTTAATAAAATAAAATGTCTTTCACAGCACAAAAAACCGAAAAGAAAGAAAAAAATTATATTTTTATTGTGGAATTTTATTTATTGCCAGTATATATTCATTTTTGCTAGGGAAAAGGAGAAAAACAACAAAAAAGGGGGTAAAAGCGGAATGGGTTAGAAAATGAAACGGATTTATAAGCGCGCTCTCGTGTACCCTCCAAGACCTTTCGAGACAACTTAAATTGTTTTTAAAGCTTAATGAACTTTTGATATATTACAAGAATAGCAATATTCGAACGTTAATTAACATTTATGTACTTTAAGGTAAGTTTGTAAATACCATGCCTATAATTCACCGTTAATGCATAAAGACTTCCTGACCCCGCTTCACCTTTAAATTCATTATTGCAACATTAATTTTCTTTCGGGTAAAAATTGGGTGATGTGTTGCATTATTAAAGGAAAATATTGTTTGAGAAGATAAAAAAAGGTTACAGTTATGATTTATATTGTGAATTTATATTTTTGAAGCTTTGAAATCGTTTTGTCCCCAGCAACAGCCGTTAAAGTAATAACACACATACATACACACACAATAGTTCATTTCCATAAACCGCAATTTGAGGTCATGTCTTAATAGCAAGCAACGAACTTTACTCATATTTCAATTTGTCTTTTCTACCTACGAGCACGTAATGTAATTGTTTGCTTAGAAATCCGATATTTGTTTACCATATAAGATTTTTTTTCTTATGTATGTAATAAGCGTAACGAGAGCATTTTATAGCAAGGTAATACGAATATTATTGACTGCGGTTTATATGTACCTTTTAAGTGTTTTTTGAAATTTAAATTAAAGCGTTACGAAAACATTTGTGATAAAATTCTTTAAAAACAATAATTTATTACCCGCCTTAACTATGAAATTGTATTTAAAAAAAACCTTCAAGTAAAGACTAAACATTGTTTTTATGTTCATATGTGGGTGTTACAACAATGGTATATAATATTTTTTTTATTACATGTAAATTTGTAAACAAAACGAATTGACAAGTCTACCTTAAGAACAAACATTCATTGTAGCATACATATATTTAAAATATACATTAACTTTTTTTTTTATCTAAAAATGATATGTTTAGCAAATTACTTTTGTAAATCTTCGTTGTGCTATTAAGGTCCAATATACGGGGTTGGTTCTGTAAGTTTAACTTCGATCTTGGATATATGTGAAAACTGAAAACTGCCATAATTGGTATTACGCCCATCATAATTAATTCAAAATCAGCTTTTCTCGATGTGTTCTCAGCCAGATTGTATATCTTTCAAAACAGATTGGGTTGCGCTTTCCATTAATCATTTTAAGAGAGCTAAATGCGTCACTCAACGAATCACCTTTGGTGGCTAAAGGTCGGGCTTCGCTCCCATTAACCTGCTTTAGAGAGCTAAAAACGAATACGGATCGGACTTGTCTCGGCCGGTCCTGTTCTTAGATACCCTCGTTCAAAAGCAGGAAGAATTTTTCCTAAAATGAAATAGAGCTTCTTCGTTAACGGGTAGTGAGGCAAAACCGGACAAGTACACTAGATGTTGTAAGAATTCTTCAGACAAGCATCTACTTCGAAAACTCTGCTCAATGAATGATGACAGCAAGTGCTCCTTATCGACTCAAAAACCTCAAACTGCCTCTACAAAAAAAAAGAGCTGTCTTAATTGTACTCGTATCATACCTAAATTATTACTACACGTTTCAGCACTTTTCAACCTGGGGATTGTGAGTCACAGATATTTTCTTTAGATTCGTGTGAAGATATGCACCGATCAATCGAGTTGAATCTGAGTTTACGATCAATAACAGAATCGAATCCAGTTGTGTCACAAGAAATTCTCACTTGCACCTGTACAGAACTTTCAGCGTTGAAAAATATTAACCTGTTTGTTTTTGATCGGTCCACGAACCATTTTAATAGACATAAATACGAGCACGCTTAATTAACGGACCACCTCCGCTTCACTCTCAATTAACTTTCATCAGAAAAGCAAATACGAACGGGCAATTCCCGGTGGTCTAAGATTTTATTCTACTTAATAAGAGAAGAGGACGCGAGTCGCACCGCGCGCTCAGACAGGCCATCTCTGGTGATGCAAGGTCGGGCTTTGCCCTTCATCAGTCTTAAGAAAAACAAACACGAACGCAAATCGAGCCGCGCCATTCAACAACCCCTCTATAAAAGCAAATTTTTCAAAAGTTAATACCAACATAGGTAGAGTCGCGGCATCCAACAACCTCTGGTGGTTCAAGGTTGAACTTTTTCTTTCAAAAACCTTATCAAGAGCAAATTCGAATATACATGAAGCTGTGCCAGTTAACAGGTGGCTCAACTTCGAGCCTCGTCCTCTACTAACCTTCATAGAGCTAAACACGAACATGGGTCAGGCTGCGTCCTCCCACGCTTGTCTCATATGGGATGGGAGGGCGCTAAAATCTGAATTTGCTTCATGGTGCATTAAATTTTAAAGTTGGTTCTAGTTGCCCTTAGGACGCGTTGTATTCGAAAGTTTGCAAACGGTCGCAGTAATTTCTCCGTATTGTTCATTTGCCAAAATTCCACCACCTCGGCATAAGAGGCTCAAAGGCGGCCTAAACGACCTCCCGCCAGAAAATTGAGAAAACATTGATCAGCGACTCTGAAGTAGCGCTTTGAAAGGTAGGTGAGTTCAAGATTTAATACAGCTCGTAATATTTACTGCTATGTGTCGATAAATTGAAAATGAGTTGAGGAAAGTTCCATTTGCTGAACAAAATGTTTTGTATTTGGGAAGAAGGAAAAAACAAAACCGAATTTGATGAAACTTTGACAGGACTGATGTTGAGAATTTTTAAATTTCGTTGATCTTTTTGTCAGTTTCGCCTAACGACCGTTCTCTGTTTTGAATCGTCGAGTTTTCTAAAGGTGACTTAATCAAGATTTTGTCTTTCAAACTGCTGTGGTCGCTTTACTGCAACATTTGTGAGTCTAAATTTTCATTTGAAGAGACGAAGAATGACTTTTGGTGACTGGTGGTGCATTAATAAATTAGTTGTCGAAAAACAGTGTTTGGCTGTAATTTACTTCTTCCGGATCTTGGGCATAGAAGAGTCCCCTTTCAAAAATTTTATGGCACAGAAATAATGGCATTCTTGGACGAAGTACTATCGTAGAACTTTCTTTATCTACACACAATACTCCAACTTGCTCAGCGTTCTAGGCAAGGTACTCAGGAATTACGTTGCAATTTTTTTTTCTTTGTCAAGTTGTGTTTCCAGCGTCTATGATGTTCTTTATAATTGCTGTCTAGGTTAACTTTCTAACATCTTTTCTATAATGTGCTTCTTCCTCTTTTTTTAAGAACCTCTATGTAGTATGTTTGACACTTCCAAGACCGTCCCAGACGAGGGTGCAAGGAAATACGTAGTAATCTTGATATACCTAAATACAAAAGTGTCTTGCTAAAGATATTGCACCTGGGTGCAACGCAACCCTTGCCCGACCTTGGACACTTCATACTGATTTTTTTCTCCAGAAACGTTTGGTGTTGAATTGTTACTTATCATCATCATCATCATGATGTCAAAACTATCGTTGGAGGTGCAAGCAACTCTTGGTCTACAGAACCAAAATATCGGAAATCTAGAGGGTTAATTATGTCTTCAGAGTATAAAGTCGTTGAAGTGGTTAAAATGCTTCTTGATCTAAGGTCAAAACTGATCATGATTGTCTAAGAAAATTGAATGTTTCATTTTTGATCTTCTCAAATTTTTAGTTTTGGGGATTTTAATTCATTTAAAATAAATATTTTTTGGCCGATCAAAGTGTTCGGTTATGCAATTGACGGTTTCTAATGGAACAAACATGTTAAAAATTTTGTTATAAGAACAGAAAAGTTGATTGAATTAAAACTAATTTTAACAAAGAAAGTCGTGATAAAGTTTGTATGTTAAGCCTTAAATTGCATTTAAATGTCTACTACAACTCCGAAGGAAAACAAAACAATAAAAAGAATAACAACAGATCGAAACTGCAGTAAAACTAAAAATAAGGAGAACTTTAAACCTCCCTCACGCATAAATCTACAAAGATAAGGTCCAAACTGAACGACTAATCAGCATTGGATTGACTAGGTTATCACTTATCAATAAAAACGAGGTGTTCTCGAAACAAAAGAATTTTTTCCTCTTGTTTTTTTTATCAAACTGTTGCTTAATACTTTTTGCTTTAAATTTATTAACGCGTAAAGTGGGTCACCGTTTTCTAATTAAAAAATTTATTTGAATGAAACATGAAACAGAGCAATACATCAATGAGTCGGTTAAAAGCATTTTGAAAATGGTTTGAAAAAGATCGTATCGTATCGTCAGCCATTTATTGTAGTCGTGACTGTACATGTTATTTATTGCATTAGATTTCCTTAACACATTAGTAATAGAGACAAGCTTGCAAACACAAGTCTTCGCGAAGAAAGAAAAAAAGATCCTTAGGTTCTTGACCTTTGATGTCAAATAATAAGCATAAATTGGAAACAATTTTCAACCTACAGTTGAATTAACATATATTATGACATAAATGGTTGATGTTATCTAATAGACTTTATAAGTAGGTCAAATATATAATTAACTTTTATCTCCAAAAGTTACAGTGATAAGCTCCACGAGTTTTTATAGTAGAGTATACTCGAACTTTTTTTGACCGTCTGGCTTTCGTATTATGATGATGTTTTATTTGTTTATTTATTAAAAATGAAATGTAAACATGAAATATCTCATCTCACATACACATGCAATCAACTTGTTTAGTACAAAAATTGACGATATCATATTTTAGTTTTAGTACAAAAAAACTTATTTATCTCAATTTTTTGTCTTATTTTAATACAGTTTTAATGAAAATATTAAGAAATTTATAGATAACATATCTATTAGTATGCAAAAAACGAAAATAAACATTCATACCCATTTTATGGACCATTTAAAGCCTATTTATGCATAATTTTCTAAGAATTTCAGTTCTGAATAGAAAGCTATGCATAAAATTCAAGCTGATTATTTTTGTTTATTGTCATAGTTTCTAAATGATTAATAAATTTAGTAAAATTGACTTGTCACTCTTAGGAGATCGTCTCTCACTAGAGAACGCTATGTGCGCCACTAGATGGCACCATAGTATAAAGATTATCGATTACCGAGAAGATTGAAGATAGACTACCGAAATGTGAAACAACTATTTTTTGGTAGGTGAAGAAGATTATCTTCCTAAACGCTAGCATTGAAATTACCAAGATTGGAACTTTTAGGGAAAAAAACAAACTTGAAGCATTTTTTTATTTCCTCAATTTTAAGACGTTTTTGCCCAGGGAAGAATCAAACGACATCATGAATGAAGGAATAATTTACCCTTACAAGGTTTCTGCGTATATCATAAGGTCTGCGAATTTACTGCTGTCTTTTCTAAGATTCCGTTCACCAACTGTCTATTCTTGATCACTATAACCTTTTTCTATTATATGGGCATCATCCTTGTTGGTTTTGATTGTCTCGGTTCGTTTCTGTTTATTTTTATTTGTCTTCTTTCCTGATCTTATGATCTATTTTATTGAATTCTATCTTGGGATTGGATTGTTCTTATTTTTTTGCTCTGTTTCAGTTGTTATCTAAAGCACTGAAGCGTCCCAATAACACTAAAACTAAAGGTCTCTATCTTCTTGCCAAAAGTTGCTTTTTATAACAACAAGACTCAGAATTTAGTGGAGGTGGTCCAAATTGAATGAATGCTTGATTCTACTTCAAGCATTTAGAACTTGAACTTTAGGCTTTTCTTTCAATTCAATATCATCAATACCCTTGACAAAATAAATTAACTTCACAGTGGAGAAAAACCTTGTAAATCACTGCTCTCAGGTTATCGTAAATCTTCATCTTTCTAACGATTGATGTCTTGGTAAATCACAAAATCACACACCGCCCGAATGTATAGTATTAATCGTAGAGTCTAATTTAATAAAAACCAATAAGATTTCAAAAACTAGACCAACTATTTATAAACTGAATTATAATGTGAAAAACTGATGGACACCCTGTATATAAATTGTTCCAAAAGAAAGAGAATTAATTTCTAATCTTTTTTTCTTTAACTTAACTAAAAAGAAAAAACTCTTATATAAAAGGAAATGGGTTTTAATTTTAAGCAATGTTTAGATAGAAGAAACAATAACAGTAATCCGTCTTTATCATATAAAGGATTTAGAGAGCTTATAATATAAATGTCTCTTTTATCGTACCGAAAAATAAGGTCGACACGACTGCTGTCTAACATTTTTTTTTATTCTTTATAATTATAAAGTGCACGAGTATGTGAAAAAAATCGTATCCATCACTATAACTATAATATACGAACAGAAATTGAGATCAGAGCAATGCCCTCTTCCATCATAATTTAACTTTGATAGCGATTAAAAACGAACTCCTCAGTAATGCTTCTGAATTTTATACACTGTAGGGTAAAAATAGGAATTTTATTTTTTTATTTATTTATATGGAAGAACGATTTATTTATAAAACCCGCGTGTACCTTTTTTTGTTATAAAATAACAATAAATTGATACTGAAATTCCTTCATGTGTTTATATGTATGTCGAAGGCGAGATAAATTTATGGAGAAAACGTGACAAGAAACGAATCTAACTTATTTTGTAAAAAAATAGGAAGAATTTTGTTTATTTCTTTCCTATCAATTTATTAAAAATTGGAAGTTTATAATTAACAACTAGTATAATTATGTTTTGATTAAAATGAATTTTGCGTCAAATCAAGTGTTGCAAAAAGGAATTTTTTTCTCTGATATGTAAATATTTTTATTGGATTTATGATGTTTATTGTTGTTATTATTGTTTATTTTTATAATGGTCGTTGATGTCAGTGAAGCAACAATTAATACATAAACTTGTCATTTTTAATTGTTGATTAATTAGTTACTTATCAATAATTTTATTAGCATTTAATCTTGGAAAAATGTCTAAAATACAAAAGTGCAGGTTTATAAATGTTTTATCCTTTTGTTTTTCAAGTCTTTTAGTAACAGAAAAAAAAGAGCCACTGCGGTGTATATACAGGGCGTTCCAACTTTACATTATTGTTATGCAGCCAAAGATAAGAAGTTTACAAGTCCGAATGTTCAAAATCGGAATGCGTCAATGTTAAAACTTCAATTCTACAGTTTCTTTGCACCGGATTAGTATGAGTTGGAATGCTTAGTCAGCACAAGCATCACTAATCAAATTAGATTTCATGTATCGGCTAGATCAATGTTTCCTGTAATATCCATTCCTCAAACAAATTAAAAATTGCAAATTTCGTATCACCATTCGTTACCATTACTTTGTACACATACTGAATAGAAATGGCGCCAGCGATTGTCAATAAAAAAAAGCCAAAATGAGCGCTTTACCTCCACATTCTACAGTTTCATCATATCTGTTTCCTCTACATGTTTATTTTATTTATTTCACTTAACCCTACCTTACCTGATCTAACCTAACCTCACTTATTCAAACTGAAATGCTCTAATTTAATCCGCTCTGTTAGACCCGTTTCGTACTGTTTACTTTGGCCAGTCCTATGTCTGCAACCTGACCCGTATTCGTTTTTATCTTCCCGAAGAAAGTTAATGGAGTTCTCTTAAAATGATAACTGGAGGACGTGGCTCATGAATTTTTTAATATCAATCATACGTAGAATTTCCGAAAGTTTAGGCCTGAAACAACACTCAAATGTTCTGCTTGTTAAGGGTTTTTCAATCTCTGCTAAAACAGGCGCTTTTTTATTTTTAATCTTTTGAGAGAGCCGAATACGAACACTTATTGGGCTTCTTCTTAAGTAAATTAACCTTCAGAGAGCTAAAAGCGGGTATTTGTTGGGCTGATCTTATGCGATATAGGAGAGCGCAAAAGCACATCAAGTTCTGAAGGCAGCCCTTCACCTTCATTTAGGCTTGCACTGTTTTTCCTCATCGTGTGGTCTTTCTCTTGTTTTTTCAAATTCGTCATGCTTACTACGATGGTTGGACCTCTCCTGAAGATCTTGTGTATTTTTCTTCATCTGTGCTGCTAAGGATGGGCTCTTATTGTTAGATTAAGGTGGAAATCTGCCAGTGGATCTGCTATTCGTTTACTACTAAAGCTCTCATTTTTCTCTTTTTTCCTAAACTGTGTAGATGGCAGTTGCAGTCTCCATGGCACGTCATCATACTGACTGTCGCAGGTGTCCATCTATGGTGGTAGAAATCGATATGTGACCTCACTCTTGTCGATTTTCTTGGGCGGCTTCTGCTGGCGTGAACTTGTACGGCCCAATTCTGCACGAGGGAGGCTGCGCAATGTTCTTTGGTTTTCACTACACTTTCATCCTCAGTGTTCTTGGTATAGTTCTTTTGTTGAGATGAATCAAGTTACGGTTTTATTACATATTTTATTTTCGACTTAACTTGCCTTTAAGTAACATGTATACAGTCCGTTTGGGGAGATTTTCAGCTTGTGTTCCTCCGTTCATGCTTTTATATTTCTTGTAACTTCTGCAAGTTTTTGTTCAAAACGCTAGCGGTTCTTGGACAAGAAAATTACATTATCAGCGTTTTAGGCGGATTGTTATGCCATCGTGGTTTTGGGTTCTAGAATGGACAATCTCGAGTTGGAGCTTTCTCTACACTATTGTTTGTGATTGCAATTTGTGCAACACGCTTTGACCAGTCTATTTTATAAAAGCCAGAAGGCCTGTTGAAATTCTTCAAAAGGCAACAAATATGGCTTTGCATAATGCATTTTTAGAATATGGCAACATCCAATGGAAGTCGAGTAAAGTAAACTAAACTTGAACGAATAGGACATTGTTGCAGTGATGGACCTCTTTGTAGTCTGTTGGTCTATATTGACTCGAACCAGTACCTGTTGCTCTTTTCTACTGATCTAGCGTCTATAGAACGACGTTAATGACAAAGTTAAATTTTCGAGAACAATCAAAACTTTTTAATTACAGCAGCACAAACTTGATTGCCACGTATACTAGGTTAAAAATAATTTAAGAGAATAGATTAGAGGAGGATTAAGATAATTAGGAGTAATAAAAAAATCTCGAGCAAGCTTTAGTTCAGTTAAATCTTTTATTGTTGTATTTGTACTATTAGGCACCCTCCAAATAATTCTGGTAAGTAAACAATTGTGAGTCTTTCAGGACGCCCATATTTTATTATCATTATTACCAGACGTTCTGACGTTAGCTGCTTTCATAATTATTTATATAAAACACAGATTAAAAGAGACCTTAAAAAATAAATTATTTTTAAACCAAATTTATCACAATAACGCAAATCGGAAGCATATAAAACACAGCAATAACAATAAATAAGGAATTCTTTTGGGGAATAATATCCATAAATAAAAAATAATAATAATAATAATTAAATGGTAGTCTCTCGTGTACAAAGTACATAAATTCTTTTGATTTCACTCTTTAGACATTTGTGATTAAATTAGTAAATACAGACAGACCGTGTGTGTGTGTGTGTGATGATAGAATTGTTTACTGGCGGTCTAATCAAGAACGTATTTAGGTTTAATTATGATATTAAACATGCATGTTATGTTCACGTGTTCAATCTTCCTACTCTTTTTTTCTTTTAATGCCAGGTCTTATTTTTTCATTAAAAATCTGAATATTTCATTGTTATAAATGAAATCTCATCTGGAGCCCTTTTAAAACGAGAAAAATCTTAAGTTTTAACATTATGATTGTCCTTTCAATACCTTTGGTAGGATTTTGCTTGAAACTAAGATTTTACAAAAGATAATAAAAGAACAATAATTCTAATAACAATAATTCTAATAACAATAATGCAGTCTTTGTGCGATATTTAAAATCGTTTTGAAGTTGTAGAAGAACAAACCATTAATTTGTTTGAACATTAACATCGAATGATGTTCATTTGGAGTACCACAGGACTTAGATTCAGGCTCTGTTCTATACAAATCTTTACAGCCTTTGGTTGAAACATTCTTCAACTTCAAAATTGTTTGGACATACTCATTAGCCTTATTACTTTGTTATCGCACTTCTTTACCTTTTAACCTTCTTGTCAGAAGCTGTTGGAAATGTACATAGTCACACTTTATTAAATTAACAATAAATCGACGATTCTAATGCAAGAAACGAGCTATTAAAACAACAATAGCTAGATATATTACCAATTACCATCCGAAGTGAAGATGGTGACAACAGGAATAAGGTGAAGAAAAGAAGAACGACCATAGTAGGTTCTTAATATTCTTACCCAACTAAGCTCTAGTTGGAAGCTTTGGGCATGAGTTAGGAGTGGAAACAATAAACGAAAACGCATATACACAAATAGATGTAAAAAATAATAAAGTAAACAGTAAACAATAAAAATAAATTTCAATTAAAACACACAATAAAAAGTATCTCTTAGTTTGTCAACTTCTGTGATCAATCACAAACCGATGTCACTTTTAACGAAAACAATTTTCTCCCACTCTAACTTTTAGAAATCCATTTCCAAATGAGATGTTCCTTAACTAGAATATTTCTTAGAAAATCCTTTTAATTATTCTGCCACTTCTGGCTATCTTTACCGATATCTTTATCACCGGTACCTGAGGTAGGTGGAGGGGGAGCACCAAACTCTTTGCACAGAGGCTCAAATATAACAAAGTTGATTGAGGTAGGCGATGGATTACTGTTGGCTCTCTTGAATCAAATCTTTCTGTCATATGTCGCGGTTGAGAAAAGATTTTCTGACCTCTCTAGAATTTAACAGAAACTGGTGTGAATGATTGCCTGCTAACTAGCTCTAACAAGGGATGCTACTCTAGTTCTTCAGTGCTTTTAGTTTGAAAATTCTTTTTTAGTTGTATCTACCGATATTGACAGTAATCAAATCAAGTCGTTTGTTAGTTAGTCTGCAGTAACTCACTCTATTTACAGTATACGACGCTGAACTACCTAAAATTAACTCTCCAGCAAGATGCGTTGGAAACGGAGGAAGGAATAAGACTGTAACGACATGTTATAATGCTATTACTACTCTGCTCAAGATTTGAAGTGGGACATTGTAATTCTTAGACAATGTAATTAATCCTTTCGACTGCAAGTGTCATTGTTTGACTTTTGACCTGGTCATCTGCAGTGGCACAAAGTTGGACTTGACTCTCAACCAGGCCACCTGTGGTGACCTATGATCAGGATTCGTCTTCAGTGCAGTAGCCTATTTTTGTTGTAGAAAATCAACCTTATTTTGAGACCGGGCATCTCCCACAACCAAGCGATTCACCTAGGGCAACCGAAGATGAGGCTTCGATTTTAACCTGGTCACCTGCAGTGACACAGGATCGGGAATCGCCTCTGAAACAGGCCACCTACGGTGGCCCAAGACTAAGTTTTTATTTTAACTAAGCTACTGGTCAGCTTTGTATTCAATCAGTGCCTGAAGATCGGATTCGCCCTTTTTCACTCCAAATGTGGTAGCTTATCTTCGGATTATGCCCCAACTATGGTGGGTTACGGTCAGGATTTTTCTTTTAACAGACCACTTGCGATTTGACTTTCATACTCTGGACTTCAAGCCATACTTTTCAGTCAGAATGACAATTGTTGATCGAATAGTAGCGTAAGCATCAAATCAATCGTATCGAGTTAGAATGTAAGGAATAATAGTTCAAATGTGGTTAAATTGTGATAAAGAAAACACAATCTGTATCTAAGGCGTTTAAATAATTTTATGTCGAAGTGTATTAATTCGTAGTCTATAAGAAGAAAAAGTGAGGTTGAGAATTGTAAAGGTTGGGGAATTGAGTTTTGTTTTATCAAGTTTGACGTTTCAGACAAACTTAAAACTCCAGATAAGAAAACTATAAGAAATCCAAGTTTAATAGCATGAGCGCTTGTCATTTTAGTTCATGAACAATGTACACTTTACTTTGGATTTAGATAGGTATGAATCAGACCTGAGATCTAATACGTTTAAAACTTGTTTCTGTCTGCGATTCCTCTAAATCAACAATTGAAAACCGTAATCAGTCTAAAGTATTTTTAATAGTGTGCTTCTCTGCATATAAGGGCTTTGGCCATAATTAATTCTTAGATTTCTGAAGTGGTTGTATTCGATATTCCTTAAATAACACAAGAATAGCTTACAACTCGAATTGTTCTGGAAATTACAGCATGGGATACAAATCTCAAATACAACTTCTTCAGAAGTGCACTTTCGATCTTCCTAAGACAGTAATAGCTTTTTTGGAGTAACTCTGACTTTCTAAGAGATACAAATTATTTTAGTGCTGATTTATCGTGTGGATTTGTATCTATCAATTCTAAAATTGAAAATAATTATTGAATTGCCTTCAAAATTTTGAACGCAAATATTCAAAAAATTATGCTTCGAGACAATTTTATTTTACAGGCCATTTGCAGTAATGTAATACATGCATGATAAATGCAGAGTAATAAATTCTACAAAAATACATGATATAGTCGTCAGATGCATTAGCGTAGTTAGATAAAATAATAATGCAAAATATGTTTGCATATCTTAAAACAGACAACAACACGTGGCAAGGTTAAATATAGCATGAAATGCAGTTGCGAATCGTGTGAGGTGACTGTTAATCAAAATGCGATTGTTAATTTCATAATTTTGTGATAAACTTACACTTACAATTTTTTTAAATTGTTTTCAATTTCTGCGCCTCCATATCATATCGAGTATGAGTAGTAGGAAGTCCATACAGGTCTGTGTTTGATGATTTTAAAAACTTAGATTGACATCATTTGTTGTTTCTACATACTATTTCGGTTAGTGTTCAGAAGAATTTTCAAAATCATCTAATATGTAAATGATTAACGTAGATGAGAGATCAATTTTGGATTTTTGAGAAGTTGTATGGATCTGATTGTGCCCACATTACTAAATAATTGATAAAATATGACTGTAATAATATATTTTTGATGTTATAAATTAAGACTAGCTTCGAATTTTTAATGATCTGAGTCATCCATCGCAAAACTTTTAACATATGGGCACATTTACTACAATTTAGAATTATCCGCATACCTTTATACCGGTCAAATATTTTGCTTTCATTTCTATTTTCAAGGTTCAAAAAATGACTTACTTAATAGAAAAGATGTTTTTAGAGTTATCAGTGTTATTAGATTTCATTTCGATAGAAGGATCCAATATTTTTCCTACATAATATAGTTATGAACTTATTTACAGTATTTACTTACAACCAATGCAAACAACATGGGCTAACCGTAGTAAACAATTTTATTTGCTCGCGCAGGTTTTGTACAACTTTTAATTCACGATTGTTGGAACACTCTGTATAGGCACGGCATATTTAATATCAATTTGTTATAGTCTTTTGTTTTTTGGGTTTTCACTAAATTAATGTTTGTAACAATCTTTTGCTGTCGCGTGCCTTTGTTACATGTTATGTGTATTAGAAGGTTTAGGAAAATCGGAAGATTCCTATGCAAACAACAGCATCCTTCAAGAACTCCCCATTCAAGGGATAATGTAAACACTTAAAATTTCCAAGATTATCTTCATAATCCTAATAATAGACAACCTTTGTCAGAATTAATGTGTCGTACATAATTCATTCATAATTATTTAAAACATAATTGATAGTTTACGTAAAAGCATTCAATAAAATAAATATAAAACCTGCAAAGGAAAACCTATACAATTTATTTTCGTATTCCGAAAAGGATCGCCCGAGAAAAATTGACAATCGATAAGCACAGATAAATAAAAAGAAAAAAAATCTTTTAAACGAACAAGCATTTCACAACATTTAAAGAGAGTGAATTGAGCGAAAAACAAGCTTCGTAAGCATCATTTACATGCGAATGCGACACTTATACTCAGAAAACCACCCCTAAAAGTACGGAAGAAGTCTAAAATTGCGAAACCCCTGGCCGTCGATCCCAAATAACCTGTCGCCGCTGAATTATTTACACATCCTGCACGAAACTTTTTTTCTTCTTTCCTTCATGTGTGTATGTCTGTGTGTGCGCCCGCATGCAATTGGGATTTTAAGGATGACCTACTTCCTTTCCAATTCTTTTTACCAGGTTGGTTACACGTGAATTTTATTAAGATGATTGCGGACGGTTGATGAAAGAAACAGTCAAATGCACACAGTTTGGGAAGGTTGATTTAAGTTCGAAATAAAAGGGAGTTTTGGTGGAAGGGAATTTTGAAAATCGTTCTGCGTGAAATAGAACTTCCTTCGGAGGAGAAATGATAATGTCGCAAGTAAACAACGCCTTGCAAGGCTAATAGGTTAAAAATGACAAAACATATCTGGTTTCGAACAAAATGACTTGTTTTATGTGATTCGCGAACTCCACGAGGCACCAAGGACATTGATGTTTAGAATTTATCTACTCCGCTGGTTAATATTAATTTCGATGAATGTACCACATACTTTCTACATCCTTTTCTTGCGTGTATTTGGTTTTGTGTAAAAGAAAAGCGAGGATCTGGCGAAAACTAAATAGTGGAAAAAACTCAAGTTAACTTCTAGTTTTATAATTAATGCACACATAATATAAACATTTGACGAAAAAATGCTGCTTACACTACTTGCTTATGTTATGTAAAAATGATATTAAATGACCCAAAACGATTGACTCCTAGTAGTAATTAATTAATACTAGTGGATATCTAATCGCTATTTGTAATAATAATTTTGAGAGTATACACACATTTCTAAACATTACTGACATTATTATAATTTGAACGGAAATTGTTTATTGCCATTGCTTTTCCTTTTAGATAATAATAATTATTATATAATAATTAACGTCTATACATGATATTTTAAAGATTTCTATCGAGTAATTACTACTGAACAATATTAAAATCCTAGTTAACTATACATCCGTGAAATTAGAAGTTACAATTTCCTGCTTATTTTACAACAAAATAGAAATTGATCATTAATAAATTAATACTAACCATATTTATTGCATATCGAAATGATATAAATCTTAACAATGTTAATTAACGTTATGCCTTTATCAATGGCAATTCAATACGTGACAATTTTCTGTAAATAATGTTATAAACTATTCACTAAAGTGTCAAACTAATAATTTCCTGATTAAACTAGTAAATGATATACAGGGTGACCCAGAAAACGTGGAACACTCTAGTTTCTGCTTTGCTCTACTCTTGCATTCGCTTAAAGTACATTTTTGTACATTGGCTAACTCTGTTAGAACTAGCTGTTACTGCAAGTGCACGAGTAGAGTTAAAAAAGGAAACATGGGTATTCCGTGTTTTTTGGAATACCTTGTATATGAAAGTGATTTACTTGAAATCTTTAGTTTTCGATTTCTGTGCGTGGCCCGTTTTTATTTGGTTTGTGAATCAATTTTGCATCTGTTCCAGCTGTTTCCCATCTCTGCCCCCTAAACTGGGATCATCGTCGGACATAATGGTGCTTTTGTAACCGAACTACGCCAGAAATTACTTAGTGTTCCTCTTCTTTGTTTCCATCCCCTCCCCCATGTTTATTCAATACCGCAATTGCACTCAAGGTTACTACCACCCCCTACGAAGTTCTACCACCTACTTTGGGAAACACTGCTCTATGCAACGGAGCTATTGGGATACGGTGGTTGTCGTCAAAGACGATGTGTAAACAAGTCTATGGGTACGGTCTTAGAAAATTGCAAGCCAGGATGCAGAGCAGGCAGTTCTTTAATAATTTCTCATCTTGCGTTAACAATGGCTCAAAATGGTATTGTTGAATGCTGCATATTCGGCAAGGAAGAACGCGTGCTAGTGGACCTCTTCAGGCATATATTGTTTTTTGACGTCGCGTCGTCGTAGGTTTTTTCTTTGCTACCAACCGGGATCTTGCGGCGAATCTTCTTGTAAGCTCCTCAGTAGCTACAGTGACGATAGAAGCGTAGTTTCAGTGGCACGTTCAGAGTGGTTTGGCGGCATTATTTTCATATAGAAAACTATCTTATTGTGCGACCTGGCCCTCAACCAGATTTACCTACTGTGGCCCAAGTCAAAGTATACTATATGTGGCTTTGCCCTCAACTAGACAAGTTGCTGTAGCCCAAGTCAGGCTACGTTTCTAATCAGAGCACCTGCAGTGGCCCAAAATCGCGCTCTTTTTTCAACCAAGCTACCTGAGGTTGCTCGAGTCCAGTCCAAATCAGGATTTATCTACTGCTGTCCAAATCGGGCTTGCCGTCAACCAGGTCACCTACAGTATACCATGTTAAGTTTCGTCTTGAACCAGATCACCTGGAATGTTTTTACCATCAAGTAGACCATTTCTTCTCATCTAAATTGGGTGGGGTGGCCTAGAATCGGCTTTGCCCTCATCTACCTGCTCCAAAGCAGCGCTTTATTCTCCCCCAGTTTACATGTGGCGGTGCATAGTTGGACTTCGTTTCGGATTTCTGGTCGGACTGGCTCCTTTCACATATCCTAAATATCAGAACATACTTTTCAGTTACAATGACGATCGTTGATTAAATAGTAATTCGTGTAAACATTAAATCAATGGTACTGAGTTAATTTGTAAGTAAGTAATTTGAGAAAGTCTGAGACTGTTGAAATCTACATCGACGTGTGAATGTGTGTGGTAGTCTGTAAGAAGAAAAAATGAATCTGAAATTTAAAAGTTGGGAAGTTGTGTTAAACCTTGATACTCTACCCTCGAGAAGCAGAATTAGAATCGGCTCAGCTTGAATCTTATTGCACTAACGCTTGTCATTTTAGTAAATAAAAAGACTTTTTATACAAAAACAGATTGAAGTATCAGTGATATATTATCTCACGTCGGTTTAAAATTGAAGACGGAAGTATCAGAGTACACAAACTAAATCTGGATCTAAATTAGAAGAGGTAATTGATAGTATTGTCTGCTTTGAGTATTTTTTGGAAATATCTTAATTTAGCGACTTCAGCAACAGGTCTCAAGTTGACTCAAGGGAGTCCCAATCATTGATTTTATTTTGGACCGAGTTGAATAACCGATAAGGTTTATCAGAAGCTATCAAACTTCATTCGATATTGCCTTATATGTCTTTAAGAGAACGTTGGCGATCCACTCCTACAGACACTTCATTTTGGGAGAATCTTTTTGAAGGAGATCAGACCATTCCTTCTATTTAACTGCTACTTACATTTATGGTTGGTGTATAAGAATGATAATGAACAGACAGCTATTATATGTTAATATAAGCCAAAAATTATAAAAATAATAAAGCTGAACTTGCAAGTGTTGCATTGTTTTAATACAAAATTTAACAAGTATGGAAATGTGTTATTTATGGACATTTAATTTACTTGAGAATAAGGCATAATTACATTTTTTAAGCAAATAATTTCTGTAAGACAGAATAGATAATTTGTTTATTAAAACAGTCACACGGTAAGTTGATGCACTGATGACAGACAGTAGAGCAAATACTTTTTGTGATTTCTAGTAGAAGAAAAAGGCAGTTTAGTTATATAAGTGGGTGTTTGTTCATTAAAAAGAAGATTGTATAGATCAAGTAGAGCTTACAGTGAGCCTTTCTATGGTTATTACTGCTTTATGTCGTTCGAGGTCTTTCATTTGTAAAAGCTAATCTTTTGGATGGATCTATGAGAAGTATAAAAATCAGAAATAGCAAAAATAGACATTTTAAATTAAAAAATTATTTTTTTTAAATATTCTTTTTGAGTTGTTTTGCTTAATCGCAAGATTGAAAAATGGCGGATAAAGCATTACAAAAAACTACATAATAATAACGGCTGGCTTATGCAACATCGTTTGGAATTTCAACAAAACTTAAAGAAAAACAAGACGCCTTAGAAACGAATTTTATTATTCTCAAGTTTACACAAACACCCTTTTAGGTTATCTAGATGTGTGTGTATTTTTTGGACAAACAAGCTGTGTGTTCTCTTTTGTGTTCACAAGCAAAATTTTCTATATTTTTCTCTTATAAGACAAACATTCATCCAGGATTAAAGTATTGATTAGATAAAAGAAATATTTAATAATATAATAATAATAAAAATTAGAACAACAATTTTGTTACATAATTATATTTAAATAAAAATCGGCTCGAATATAATTTGGTATATTATTATTAGTGAGGTTAGTATTTTATAAATTATCAAAACAAAACGAACTAGACTAAATTATATGTACCCGCTGAAAATTAAGTCATTAATTAAAAAAATTATTATTAAATATGCACACATACACGCGCGTTCATTATCATTGTTAATGTGTATGTGGCATGTGTTTTAGAGATAACGGTTCTTAATTATGTCATAATAATTTAGATAAGAATCTTCTTTAAACCAGAAACGAGGTCCATCCAGTCCAAATATTGCACTAATTCTTGAGTGTTTTTATTAATGTGTTTATTTGTTTATAAAATCGAGTTGTATATTATTTATGTTAAATGTCTAATAAATTCTGGTCGAATAAGAGTTTATGAAGTGTAATTACTAATTACTAAATTTAAAATACCTCCCACGAGATAAATATAATTACAATATAAATTTCGAATTTATTTATGTAAATTTGAATTTTATACCAACCTAGTAATTAAAATTTACATAACTTAAATTAATTCAACTTCATTCGACAAATTTTATGCTTATTTATTGTAAATTAATGAAGTTTGTTAAGCAGAAAAAAAAAGAAAAAGTGGAAGACAATTTTAGTATTTGGAAATAATTTTAACCCTAGCACAAAAATGATTTAAATAAAAGAATCGATAACTTAAATTGAACTAATCATAAGAGAACTTGCACAAGGATAAATTATCATCAAAGTATTTCCTGTTGAAGTTGCTGTAAATTATCCTAGAATACCATTAAATGGGATTTTGCCCCATATTTGTGCATAGTAGGTGGGTCTGCATAGGAAACTCAAAGTCGGATACGACCTTAACAATAATTTTTTAACCAGGTCACCTGCGGAGGCCCAAGATCTAGGCTTCGTGCGGGGGGTATTTGTCCTTCAGCAAGATTCTAAAATTGTGAAATGTCAAATTATAAATAAATAATATAAAAAACGGAAGAGCAAGTAGAAAAACAAAGAAATTCAAGGTGCCAACGAGTCTAAATGGAAGAAGATGAGGAAGAAATGGACCAGAGATGAAGATTCTTACTAAGAATGTACGTCTTCAACACTAGTTTAGTAACATACAACAATTATCAGGTTCTTAAAATCTTAAGTTAATCTTGTAACAACATTGCAGCAAGCTTAACGGGGCTGATGCACTTGCAAGTTCAACTTTATTATTTAAAATGATAAATTTGCGTTAAATATTTTTTATTTACTTTTCTACACCTTAATTATGAAGCTTGCATTCACAACTCTCAATTCTACTTTATCCTTACATGCCAACCATAAATCGAAGAAAGCAGCCGTAGCTCGATTAGTCTAGTGCGGAGACTAGATTCTATAGTCCTTTCCTTCGAACGACCATGGTGGGTTATCGAAGTATAGTTTGCCAAGAAGATTCCCCTAAATAAAAGTGGCTTAGAACATTTTTGGTGGTTTTAAGTACACCTTAAACCGTAGAATACCTCTGTACTCGTGTCTACAAAACCAGCACAACATCAGTGTGGATAGGAAGGGATTATCAATAAGAAGTCTAAATGGCATAGTCTTGAAGAAAGGTTTGATAGTGCTCGAGACAAGTCAACATGGACTGTCGTAGAAACTTGATTTAGGCCGATACCGATACCCTTCATAATCTCTTACTTCTAATTTAGGTGGAGATTTCTTCTGTGTGTTGTCTGATCTTCCAGTTTTCAATTCTAAGCCGAGCATTTCAAATATTCTGGAAACAAACGTTGAAGTTTTCTTGTACAAACTGGAAATTCTTCTAAGCGACAGTTGCTTTTATACGAAAAGGTTTTTCCTGACTGACCTATAGTCAGCTTGACCTTTCCAGGTGGATATACAAACGTGGAATGCAATTATTAGCCAAAGGGATTTAGAAGATTCAGAATAAATACTTTAGACTGGTTACGATTTTTAATTGAAAATAATGTAATACCTAGTTATCGACTTTACTACATGCTTTGGGGACTCACGGTCGGATTTCGTTATTCACCATGATCGGGTCCAAGATCAAAAAATTCCTAACATTCCGTTTACAAATTCACATTGAACGATCAACAGCCAATAATATTTCACGGCGGACGAGTAAGGGGTTGTTGCATGCCTCGCACTTATGAAATATCGATTATTAAGACATTGACAGCCAAGCGTGAAGGTCGATACTGATCTTTAATTGCTTTGTGTCGATAGAATATCAGTGCCTTTTTCTCATGGCAGTAAGGAAAATTTAGAAAGCAAACACTGGCAAACGCGCAGAATCAGTATCTTTAAGGCAATCCCTCAAGATAAAGGACACTAACGCATTACATAGAACGCAGCATGCACGGTTCAAATGCACTGTTTGCCAAACGTGTTATACTCTTTTTGGCACCTTATCGACTTTTGCACGTTCTACGAGACGCCTTTTTCTAAACTAGTGTCTGATGTCCTCAATCTTCAAAAATGCACATTTCGGCCTTTTTCCTTATCGAACTAGTTAAAAGTAACGGCAACAATAAGACTCGTAAGTACAACCAAAAGAGTGGTCTTTGGCAATTTTAGATACTCCATCAAACCACTGCACTGGACCAAAGCAATTACTTTTAGAAAAGATAGTCAACGATTCGATGTTATGACATGTGGTAAGGTAGGTTTGAAAGATTTTGGGTATACTAGAGGTGCTTTAAAGTTTTCAAGATATAGCATCAGTTTGACCAAAATTTCATTCTTTTGCGTTAGTCTACAATCTAAATCTTATTGCTCTAAGGTCGTTTTTTGACAACGTATCTTTCCTATCTGATACCAAAATGGCTTTGCCTAAAAATGGAAAATATCAGAAAATCCTTTTTAATCAGGAAAAACAATATCTAGACGTTTCTTAATCAAAGTTGGAAGTATGCTGCCTGATCCTGAAATCTGATAGGAACCGAACTCGCTTAACTGCTCATGTGATTGCTTATCTTATGAGCATCAGATTGTCATTTTTTGGCAAATATTGCTTAAAATCTATTGTCATTTTTTCATTATTACGTGGAGGATATTTTAACATGTCAATGGCTCAATAAACTACGGTGATACAGAGATTACAGTTTGTCTCATCACAACTTACCATTCTGTGTTTCAGGATTAAAATGTTCAATAGCAGTTCAGTTGAAATGTCTGATCTTAACTGACTCACTCAT
Organism: Ignelater luminosus; assembly: GCA_011009095.1. NCBI lineage: Eukaryota > Metazoa > Arthropoda > Insecta > Coleoptera > Elateridae > Ignelater > Ignelater luminosus. Next base: position 238,972 of record VTPC01003166.1, read on the forward strand.
GAAAGTGAGGTTAGATTAAACAAGCTCAATCTGCTTGTATGTTATTTAGTTTGGTGATAGTTACTGCTCCAGTTTGATTTTTTATCTCACGAGGACTGACATAATATGTTGCCTTGGAGCACACCTAAGTACTTGACTTCCTGTACAAGCATTAGATCTCTGCCATAGAATGTGAGTTGCTTAAAGCCTTCTGTCTTTTTTCTCTTGATAAAAAGGATAACATCATTGCCTGCTGGGGGCTATTGACAAACGTTGATTTTCTGCTTTTTTTTAGAATCTTTAGGTCTAGGAACTCGAGTTAGTGTCGCAATTTCCACAAACTAACCAACCTGCTATTAACACCAGAGTATTGTAGATTTCAACTGTTTAGAATGATAAATACGATAGGACATATCAAGTAAGTGTGGAAAACCGTTATTACTAAAATTAAATTTAAAGGTAGCATGATCTAATGGTACTAGTACAAAGCTACTTTTGCCACGTTTCTTATAAACATACTAGGTAAGAGTAAGAATCATACGTATCCGTACTATTTAGATGGTACAAAGGTGCAATTAACGGACATTTTAATAACCTAACCTACATAATTATTATAAATCAAACAGTAACAAGCTCCCCTTTTTGTTTTTCATTTCTGTGTAGGCACTTAATTCTCTTAACTAGTAATAACTTCCTTACTAATTAGATTGATTTAATACTTAATTATAATAAAAAACAAAACAAAAGAGCTTGTTAATATATTCCATTATACTCATTATCATGAGCTCATACAGGAAAAATAAATTTTCATGCTTAATTATAGGTTAATCTTAACTTTTTTTTCGTACAAATTAATTTTAATGATAAGAGAATTTGTAAGACTTTATAGATGGATAATAAAGAGCAATTAGTTAAAAGAATAATAATAAAAAAAATACTAATATTTCTTTTTAATTATCTTTTTCCTTTTTGCTCGTGTTTTACTAAAAGGGGGGTGAAACCACATAATGTAGTAACGTGTTTTGCAAGATGCACACAACCTGCACCAGAAATAACCAGTATCCACTTGTTAACAATTCAAGCGGAATAAATAAATAAATAAATCTGCCTTTTCAGGGCCGTTACATTGAGAGATTACATTTTGTGTCTTCTTAATGCAGTTATTTTTGGACATTTTGATAAGAATGTGTTGTGTTGAATAATAGTGTAAATGTAACTTTTAGCTGCTGAAATTATTATCTGTTTAATTTCCAACAATAAATATTTTTATGATTTCAGCCAATATTAACATGATAATCTTTGTTTGATGTGCTATTTTTGGAACGATGCAAAACATACGTGGTATCATAACGATATGGAAAGTGACGACTTATGTAGTTATGTAATGTTTTCAAATCCATTTAAAAACAATTCTATGGTTAACACCTGTTGGTCAGTAGATTTTACATTTTCTTTGTATTCTGTTTTGGCTTTTGCACCTGCAAGGATTTAGGCTAAACACATGCAAACCCGAAACGTGCCAAAAATCAAGCAGACAACAGACTCGAATATCTACAAAATCCAGGGAATCTACAGAAACGTTGCATTCTGCAGAAAGGTGAATGTTCCCAAAGAATAACTTACAGTTATCTAGATATTATCAACTTTCAACCATTTTTTGGAAAAAGAATCCGTCGAACAGGCCTTTTTGACGTGGATGAGACCCAAGTATGTACTTCCAAAACTTAATTCAATTAATTGTGTATTTTCAAATGAAGATAAGAAGATTATTGAAGGATTAATTCAAGAAACCTCGACAAAGACTAAGAAACGAATACAAAACTAGGTAGGTATATCTTGAGAACAGTTGAGAACTATCGTGCCGTTCAAGTTTTGTTCGTTTTGTGAAAGATCCGTCAGTTTGCCATAACGTCTAACTATGTAAAAATCTGTTAAAGGATTACGTGACTCACCACCACAAAGACATTCTTATTTCGCCTTTCAAAAACTTTATCAGCCTAGTAACTATACCATGACGATGCCTTATAACAGTGATCGGCCTCAGACGTTAAGACAGTTGGGTGACACAAGTATAGAACAAGCCGACTCCTATAAGTTTTTAGTTCTCTGAAGAAGGATTGGCGTTGGTATTTATTATTCTTAAGAAAGTTAGGCCACCGCAGGTGGCCTGCTAGAGAGCGCAGCCCAACCCAGTTTTATATTTACTTATCTTAAGATGGTCTGCTGTAAAACGCAGCCCGACCAGCGTTTATATTTTATCTTTCTGTGGAAGCATAGAAGGCAGAGTCAAACCTTTGCCACCGCAAGTGGTCTGTTGGGGTTGTATTTAATTTTAAGCCACCACAGATGGCCTGTTGGAAGACCCAGCTTGATCTGCTTTTGTATTGACTTTTCCGAAGATGCTTATTGGAGGGCAGAAAGTGACCTGTGAAATGGTACAAACCGACTCGCGTTTGTAACTTTCTTTTTTGAAGATTAATGAAGTGCACAGCCTGACTCGTGTTTGTATTTACTTTTCTCAAGAAGGTTAATAGACAGGGGAATCCCACCTTAGGCCACCATATTTTTCTTAAGACGATCAGTAGGGAGAACGACCACCGAAGGTGGCCCGTTGAATAGTACAGCTTACCGCATGTTTGTATTTAGCTTTCTAAAATGATTTTCTTTTTAGTATCAATCATACATAGGATTTTAGAAAGGATGTCTCTGGAATAAAACTCAAAGGATTTTTCAATTTACATGAATCGAAGTCAGTATTGTTTCTAAAGGGATCGAACTGCGTTCTCTATTAACCATTTCAAGAGAGTTGAATGAGAACACGTTTGAGGCTGCGTCACTCAGTGATCAAGTTCGGATTTTGTCTTTCATAAACCTTCTTTACGAAAAGCAAATACTACTGAGATTAACTATTAATCATTTTAAAAGAGGTAAATGAGAACACGAGATCGGGATTTGCCCTCCATTAACCTTTTTCAGAAAACTTTCATATAGAATGGTAGGGCGCAAAAATCTGTGTTTGCCTGAGGTCGCATTAGTTTTGAAGCCGACTCTGGGCACAGTAAGGGAAAAATATCTCCATCACACTTCCTTTGCGAGATAATCAGCAATTATGTCATGGAGAATTATCATAAACAATGACAAAATATTTTAACTAGTACGAACGATAAGCTAACTAACAATTTCTTAAGGGAATGGTCCGCGAACTGGCCCTTGGGCCTATTGCTGCATCGACTAATAGGTTTCTAGATCTTGGATTGTTTAACAGTGGTAATATCGTTGCATCCAAGAGAAGATTGAGAGATCCGTCATGAGTAAAACTCGAATTTAATGTAGAGTGCATATTTTTTAATGCAACACGCATATTTGTTCATTTTGGCTATTTTATGGTTAATTCTAGTGATGTTTTGAATTTTCAGAATATTGTCATACAACAAAAGTGGATTCTTAATCTTGCTCGTATCAAATCATCTTCATTTTACAATTTTTTAATGTAATTGTTGAATTTTGTTCCTATCAACTATTGGTATGTTACATTTGTATACTTTAGCTCTGCACTTATTTCCTTCGTTAGAAAGTAATGATTTTTACTCAGAATAAGCCATACTTGTAAGCTTGAATTTTCTACCTATAAATCCGTCACCAGATTGAGCATCACGCTATTGAGAGATCTATATGTTTATTAGAACGTGTGGCCAATGAGTTTCTGGCCCGAATCTTGTTAATTGCCCTGATTACACTTAAGTTTACTAGAATAAGCCAAAAAGTTGTAGGTTGTAGTTACTTCTAATTATATAAGTGTGATCGATCACAGTAATCTTGATGTTGTGGCTTGGGTATTTCAAAAATCAACTTCTAAAAATTATTTGCCATGATTTTTTGTTTTATATATTTTGCAGTAAGCAATAGTAAATCTTAATATTATAAGTTTTTTTTTTGTATCTACATACGGTTTCATCCCACGTCTAAGGCAACCAACAAGACTAATCCGGTACATTTAATTTTTTGGCAGTGGCATTTTACTTGCAATCAAAAATATTTTTACTATCGGAAAGAAAAATTGTTGAAAAGTAGTAACATGAATAAAATCTGCTATAATACTGATACAATATAGGCTCCATCCACCAGAAACATCTAATAATCAAAATCAGAGAAATAACAAAATTGTGCTTATTATTTACTTTTGGCGTTTTCATTTTTTCAACTTTCTAACTTATTGTGAACGTAATAGCCATTAAAAGCAACCATTTGGGAATAGCGCAGATTCTCATTTAGTAAGAGAATTGAATTCGATGGAACGGTTGATGTAATAATAAGGTTTACAGGGAGATAATCGTTTGTTCCTCTTAAAATGATTGCCTATTTCCCTGCATGTTCCTTGAAGTTCTCGTTATCACAAGCTCTTAAATAAATTGGTGGCATTAATCAAGGTAAATGTCCGTCGTGTATATAGCAAATACAAATGTGAAACACTTAACACAGAATAATTAATTCTGCGTGAATAGACCAGAGTAATAACAATGTATCAATGTCTTCCCAAAACAAAGCCGAATCTTGACAACAATCTGTACAGTAAAATTTTAAACAATACGTGTGCCGCCGCCGCTGCTGCCGACACGGCCGCCGCATGCCGCCTCTTCTCTTTTCTGGCAAGGCTGAAGTTTGTATCTAATAGCAGAGGTAGGGCCCAATTTATTATTCCTAGCTTGTACCTTGGCTTCTGTATTCAAACCATCATGAATATTAAATAACAGCTGACGATTTGTGTCATCAATTATCCGCATGAATGACAAAAAAAAGATAAATTAAGCATTAGCTTTTGTACCGGTGTTGCTGGCATTTTATGCTGTACGAGGAGAAAAAAACATCGAATTCAATTAAATGAACTCATCTGAATTTGACAGGTCTTAATGTTCATCTCGTTTCCCCCTCTAATTATCTGATCATTAAACTCCCTCTTTTCGTTTAAAAAATAAAATAAAATAATGATGATGCAAATTAGAAACAGTCTATTGAAATTCATCTTATCTAAACAATTTAATCATTCCGTATTTAAAAAAAAGAGTAAATGGAATATGTTTTATTTGATATTGCTCTTGAAAAATGGGTCAATTAAACTATAAATCTTTTAGAACGTCTATTAGTTCCGCAAGGGTGAGTGTCAAAAGGTGAAACGCTAGAGTAATTCCGTTGGTACGTAGATTTAAACGATTTTACCGTGTAACATGACTGTTTTGGCAAGGAATCACCACCGTGACCAGGTTATGAGTCACAGAGACCGACGATCAACTGTATATCATACTACACGTGTATTTATGTTTTTTTTGTTTTAGTTGTTTTGCATAAAAGCCCGGACAAGGCCAAGGTAATCCGGTCATTTCGCATTTTAATTGCTTAAGATAGAAACTACAAGGCACTATTATTACTATTATTATAGAAGAGGATCCCGCGTGTTACATTCATGGTTTGGCATAAAGTAGCAGCGTGAATTAAAGTAAATATGGGATTTAGAGAGATAATTTCGTTCGTTTTGGTTACTTAACCTTGAAAAATTAATGATAGCACCTTTTAACATAATTAGCTCAGGGACGCCTAGTCTATTTATTAATCTTATTATGAAATATATTGGATGATAATATAGTCTGAGAAAATAATAAAAAGGCATTACAAACGATTATCAAATACATATTTGTTTTTTGGGAATTTACAGCGTGATTAAATATTTATTAACAACGCTCATTTTTCTGTACAGAAAAACAAAACCATAAATTATTATGATTGCAAATTTTAATGGCCCAAATTTAGATTACTTTTGATTTAAATTGAAAACGACAGCAAACAAAAATCAAGTCCTATCGATAAATAGTCGTTTTAAAGCTGCAATTAAAATTCAATAATCTTGAAGAAATCAGCAAAGAAACGCAACATCGCATAGGTTGAACTGAACTGTATCGAGAGCCACAGGCACAAGCTGGAGCATCTCTACCGCTTTGAAGAGTGAAATCTTTCACAAATCTTCTAGGATTCAATCCGATTACTGGTCAGCCTAAAGGATACTAACATACAATGGCGCACTACCCATCTCGCTAGACGAGGAATGAATTTAAGAATTAAGTTTGCTGCAACCGAGTCGAGTAGCTTTGTAAAGGATCCGATCCGAGCGACTTCAATATACCGAATGGAGAACAGATCAGCATACAATTTGTCCAGAGGTTCAAATATCGTGGTACAGAAATTTCAACAAAGAAATGAAGAATGACAATTGCTAAGACAGATATATTTTCAGAACTACTGACCTGGCAATTCTAAGATGATGAAAGATTTCCAGAAAACTTTTTAAAGAAACCGTTCGGCAGGGCATAAGTTAAAGAAACCACCAGATCCGGACAGATTTTATATTTGTATTTCGACACTGTCGCGGATCAGCAACTTGACTTTGGGACAAACCTTTCTCCCATCTCATTAGAAGCTCTCCAGAAACTCACTCGTAGTTACGTCTATTTCCAGCTTAGCTTCTGTACTGAAAGTCTGATTTGTTTACAAATCGCAATGTATGTATGTATTCATTACAATTTGCGTCTGTGGAATTTGTAAAAGCTGCCTAGTCATGCATAAATAAAATAATCTGAAATTAGTAATTTCGCTATTTGTCAAAAGCGAGACTAAAAAACTTGTAGCGCTGGGCAGATTTTAATTTTATGAGATTAAAGAGTTCTATACATGTGTTGTGTTCTGAACTAGTTTAAAGAATTTTACTTGATAACTAGTCCGGTGCAATCAAAGGTAATGTAATTTTTCTATACGACTTTAACGGCATTTAATCTTATACTTATAACACTTAATTGCGGCGTCCGTCGATTAGGGCCCGCTTTGTTTGAAAACAGATCGGGCTCGACCTTCCATTACCCTCCTCCAACGTGCCACCTGCGTCAGTGTAAGGTCGTCTTCGCCCTCAATTAACATTCTAAGAGAGTTAAATATGCCACAGAGCGGTGGTTTAAAGTGGAGCTTAGCCCTCTTCTAATTTTAAGAAAATTAAATACTTTGTGCCATTAAATAGGCCACCGCAGCAGGTTCTATCTTCCATTAATCATTTAAGAGAGCTAAACTTCCTACAGATCACCTACGGTGATCTTAGGTCTGACTTCATTCTCCATTAACCTTCTCAGAATTAATTTCAAATGCAAGTTGTGAGTCACCCTCCAAACCTAAGCTCGGGCTTAGTCCTCCATTAACCTTCTAAGAGAGATAAGTATACTACAGGCCACTTGCGGTTGCTCAATGTCGGGATTAGCGTTCTACTGACCTTAAGAAAGACAAATGTGAACACAAGTCAGTTATGCCATTCAACTGGCTACCTGAATTCGGCCTTTGCCCTCCATTAGTCTTCTAAAATAGTTAATTTTACCTGCGACGCGATGGTCCAAGTTCGTTATTTAGTAACCTTCTAAGAGCTAAATATACCATACGCCACCTGTGGTAGCCAATGGTTGAGTTTCGCCTTTACTAACCTTCTTTAGAAAGCTAAATACAAACACGAGTCAGGTTACACCATCTAAGGGGCTACCTTTTGCCTTCCATCAACCTGTAAAATATTACCTGCGGTGGCTCAGGATTAAGCTTCACCTTCCACTGTCTTTTCTATGAGTACTTGTTATTTAAAATCATATTTAAATTTTGTCAGATTCAATAGTCCGTATACAACTGTTTATAGTGGCATTCTGAGTCTCAAAGATTTAATTTAGCTGAGTGGATTATATTGTTTTGCTCTAACACAATTTTGTAGGCTTGTTTGCATTGCTGTCAGTTAATGTTAGCTTCTCTACGACCCAAGGCCTCCACTTCTGTATAATCCGGTGCACTCAAAGCTAATTTGCCTTTAACGACTTTGCCAGGTTTAAAACTAACCTTTATTGTATACATTAATTACTTTTAACTATTCATGAATAAATAGTAATCGATTAAAATAAATTTAAAAGTAATATTTCCAGCGAAATTTCTTTTGTTTTTATTTTTAAATGTAAATAGATCCGTTTAGAAGTCACGCAAAGAGAGAGAAAAAAACCATTTTCCCTTGTTGCAATAAAATTCGAAATAAAAGATCGTGGGGCGGGACCTCTAACCTTTCTTGATTGTATGAGACATAAAGTAGACACATATCAATGGAGTCACATAAAATCTTAAGTTTCTTTGCACGCATATCTCAACTTTCTCATCTTAAAACGGTACAATCTTCTAGATAGATATAGTGTGTATACTGTATAGTATACCACACAGAGAGGAAGAGTGAGCACTATGTGTGTATCCAGGAGTGGCGCAGCAAAACGGGGCCCATTTGTCTTTCAGTGAGGACAGCTCCGCCACACTTTATGGAACTGATCCCGCGGCGTGTTCAGAATACTGATTTGACGGCTGTCATTTGAAACAACTAGATGTATATCTGACAAAATCCATATAAGGCTTATACGCGTACGTCTAATATCTTGCTTTGTAATCTCTAGGAAATCATTTGTAAAAGTTATCATTATTTAGCACAACGGAAATTACAAGTATTAAATGGTAAAATTCTACTAAGTAACAAACTCTTTAAATAGTTCCTTATCATAAGTGATAGGTATCATTGATAGATTGGTATCTTCTAATATAAAATTTAATATCTCGAGTTAGTATTAAGAATAAAAATAGTTTTCTGATTGATAATTATTAAACTGAAGGGTTTTGTAGGCCTCTTTGGGTTACAAACAGCTAGTTTAAACGAATAATAATTATAGATAGAGTTTTATATACTTAAATATAAAAGAACGAATGCGATTATGAAGTAATGAATTAAAATGAACATTACAAACAGGAAATAAACTTGTGAAATTTGAATAAACTCAGCCTGAGACTCGAAGATGCTTTGATGACTCCAGTTCTTTTAATCTTTGTACTAATTGATGAATCAACAATTGTTTTCCGTTGATAATGCTTGTTAAAATTCTAATTTTAAATTTAACGGTGGAACAGCGTCTCAATCAAACCGTACCTCAGTTTTCCGTGGAAGCAGTAGTCTGCCAATTCTTGATTCGCTGTTCTTGTCCAGTAAATAATTCTTAAGTCACTTTTAAGATCAAATTAAAATTGTTCTGGAAGTGTGAAGCTTAAAATATACGCATTATATTGATATTCTTTAGTGAAAAAAATATCTGGGAACTAAAAAGTAAGTTCTTTTAAAAACTCAATTAAGAATTAAATACAAATTATTTGAGTACTACTGGTAAACCATTCATATCATCACAATTAATTTTTCCCCATCTTAAGTAATAAACCTCGCAGAAAACCAAGGGGGAAAAGTTAAGAAAAATCAGTTCAAAGGATTAGTTGTGTAAACAAAGGGTGAAAACGATGAGTTGTAGGGCTGCTGCCGGGAAAGTCCAAGTCGAGAAAGATTGAAAGATGAACGTAATCAAATAATCATAAATATAAGTAAAAGAAATGTAGGTATCTTCGAAAACGAAATTTAAAGCATCATCAACACAATAATTAATTTAATAAGAAAATTAAAATACATAACATTTTTATGGTTTATGGTGTAAACAAAGCTTACTTTTAGTATGTATTTCCTTTTATGCTAATTTATATTTACCTATCCATAAAAATTTGAAATTTAACCAAGGTGAAAATTAAAATGCAAGAATAATTTAAGGAAAATAGTGGTATAATGTATGTGTGTGTAAACTTAGTTATACTGTGTTTACATTTATGTACATGAAATTTGCATAATTTATTGTAGACATATTACGTTTGTGGTATTCAGAACATAATGGAATTAGTTACGTAACATTCTTTACATTGTTTTGTGTGATATTAGCTTTTGGAATTTTATTTTTGAGACATTATCATTTTCATGTAGTAAAAAAGAATAACAGAATTAAGTTGATGCGATTTTAATTCGAGATAAGAAGTTTTTCATACAAATATAATTAGATGCAGACTTTTAACACACAAAAGGATTGCGTTTAGATAAAATTTCTTAAATTAACAAATTGCTTATCTCCTGCTTTTTGCGGTTTACATATTATGAAAACAAACCGCTTATAATTGTTACTCTTATAGGATAGCATTCATTGTAAAAAATGGTTGATATTAATATGCAAAACTTCCTTTTGTGGTTACTTGATTAGTATGTTTGAAATGATACTATACAAGAAAAAAAACAATTTAAAAAGCGTGAAGTTTCTGAACAATCTAGTTCCCAAAGAGACTGTCCTTTTTTCTTAAACCAATCCAACAGTCTATTTCTCAAGAAAGAAAGAAAATAAGTTTTGAAATTTGTAAATGTTACTATACAGGGTGTCCACATTTCGATGCTCACTATTGGGATCTCGGAAATTGTAAGAGATACGAAGTCGGTTAAATTAGAAGAGATTTGGCTATTTTGGAGATCAGTTTACTCATGCTTTCGTTTTTTCAAAAAAGTTCACCGCTTACTCGATATTTGCGAAAAACGAAATTATCTTATTTTTTTTAAAGTGAAATATCTCAGGAACGAACAAAGATAGAAAAGAACAGCAAAGAGGGTGTTTCAGAGAATTTACTCCAAAACACAAAAAAATTATTTTTGCAATTGTCTTTTGTTTAATTTCGGCGGCTAAACGTAAATCCAAATTTTTTCTAATCGAACGCCTACTTGATTTCCGTATTATTGAACTGCACGCCTTAAATTCTTTTCAGTGATACATGGTTTGATGTAGCTATTCTTTTGTTTTACCGAGTTATGAAGTGAAAATCATTTCTCATCAGTGTGCCATGACATCTAACACACAAAGTCGTCAAAGAAATTCATTTGTAATGCAAAAATTGCTAAAACAAAATAATACGTTTTTATGGGGCATTAGCTGCTTATGTAAAGTATCTTAAAACTGTCTTTTGTTTTGTTTTAGCAATTTTTGCATAACAAATGTAATTTATCTGACAAAAATCAACGATTTTCATATGTTTAAAGCCATGGCACACTAAGTGGGAAATGCTTTTTATTTAAAAAAAAATAAGATAATTTCGTTTTTAGCAAATATCTAGTAAGCCGTGAACTTTTTTGAAAAAACAAAAGCATAAGTAAACTGATCTCCAAAATAGCCAAATCTGTTCTAATTTAACCGACTTCGTATCTCTTACAATTTCCGAGATCCCAATAGTGAGCATCGAAATGTGGACAAACTGTATACGGAAGAAAGGCTTAACTTCTATATGCAAGCTTCCAGTTAACCTAAGTTTAGAAACACAGATCTTTTTTGGTAGTTCATGCATTAAGTTCATGTATTGAGAATGGCCAAAAACAGGAAAACCTCAAAAAATGCTACTGGTACGAGTCTACCCAGCAAGGTTTGCGAAATATGACTCTTCACCTTCTTGGTGGAATCGTTGAGCTTTAAAACCGCGGTTTGAGAAGGGCAGTAGAATAATATTTGAACGTAATCCCGGCTGTGGATATTATTAAAATAAAAAATGAACAAGAGTACATTAGGGACAAACTAATCAGAACTTTAGTAACATTTTCAAAAATCGATCTTGTGTCGTTGTCCATGCTTTACCTCAAGTTTTAATTTTGTGTCTGCTCTGCCTAAATAGATGTTAAAATTCCAAATTAGTTACTTTTAGAGAAGAATAGGTATCTGTATCTAAAATATCTTTGCTTGCTTTTTTAGAGCACTCGCTACAGCAACCTCTTGGAATAGAAACGGGTGTTGAAAACAGATTGCTCTCCGTCCTTCATGAACCTTCTTAAAGAACTAATTATAAGCACAGGTCGGGTTAACTATCCAACGGGCTTAAATCGGACTTGGTTCTCTTTGAACCTAAAAGAGCGAGATTTTTCCTAGGATGCCTGTAGTGGCTCAAGGTCGAACTTGCTCTTTATTGACCTTAAAACAGCTAAATACGAACACGAGGGGCCACCTGCGGTGGCTTGAGGTTGAGCTTTGCCTTCCATCAACTTTCTAAACGAGCTAAACTTCGATTAGGCCACTTTGTCTTCCGCTGTCTTTACAATAATGGGTCGGATGTTACCTGCAGTAGCCTAAAGTCGGACTTTGTCTTCCATCAATCTTCTAAGAGAGCTAAATATTCCACATGCCACCTGGCTCGGCTGAAGAAAGTTAAACAGAAACATGTCGAGCTACGCCATCGATATCTTAGACTTGCTTTCACCCTATTGGCCATCTTAAGAAATACAGGTTGAGTTACTTCAGTTTTGCCCTACAAAAAACTTTTAAGAGAGGCAAATTTCTCGCCTGTGTGCCTCAAGGCCGACCTTTTTTAGAATAATAAATACGAATACGGTCGAATTTCGCCATTTAACGGGTTAGCTACGGCAACCTGAGGTCGAATCTTGCCCTCCATCGTTCTTAAGGAAGCTAAATAGGAACTTTCCAACGAGATACCTGCGGTGACCCAAGATTGATATTTGCCTTATAAAAAACTTTAAAGAAAGCTAAATTTACCACAGGCCACCGAGTTTCGTCTTCTTTTGATCTTCTTAAGAAAGCTAAATGCAAGAATTTTAGAATTATGCTATTTTACGGACTACCTAATGTGACTTAAGGTCGAACTTCGCCCTCCATCGACTTTACGAAAGCTGCCATGTCTTTCTAAGAGGGCTAATTTTCGAAAAAATCATCTGCGCTGGCCCAAAACCTTAGCCTTTTTAACAAAGCTATAGCGATAGTCTAAGATCGGACTTCTCCCTCCATCAACCTCTTAAGAGAACTAAACATCCTAGAGACTCTCCATCAACCTTCAAATGGAATTAAATTTGCCACAGACCTCCTGCGGTACTTCTTAAGAAAGCTAAATAAAAGTACGTGTTGGATTACGCTATCCAAAGAGTTACCTGCGGTGGCTCGAAGTCGGACTTCTCCCTCCATTAGTCTTCTTAAAGAATTAATTACAAACACGTATTGGGCTACGCCATCTAACGAGCTCTGCCCTACAGAAACCTTTCTCCTTTCTGGAGTAGCTGAAAGTGAGACTTCATCTTCCGTTGCCATTCTTAGGAGTTGTTACAAGTACTTTGACAATCATTTGGGATTCACCTTTTCTGATGTTAGCATATTTGTTGCGATACGATGATGAGTTGCCCAGCAGGGATTTCTCCCTTCTGGAGCAGTAAGGGAATGAGATTGGAATCATCTTATATCTTCTTAATGATAATAGTTGCTTCTTTCTTATTTAGAACTAATTATTGCGGTTCTGATTTAAGTTTTTCGTAGAATGAACACGTCGCAAGCGGGCAACCAAATAAAAATTGAGTTAGAAGCTTTGAGCACGAGTCAGGAGTGTAAACAATATATTAGAATGCAAACTTACACTCATAAAGTTAAATCTAATGAAATGGCACAATAAAGAGAATAAATAAAAAATAAATATTGCTTTCACTTGTGGTATGTGTGCAAACAAGGTTGGACAATTGGAATCAAATAGCATTGCGTCTTATATTATAATATTCTAAGATGCATGACAAGGCAGGCACACGTACGTGTAACTGAAAATGGCTGATGAGAAGAGTTTGCAGAAAGGAGGAGCCAACTATTGTTGAAAGGAAAAGAATATGATTTTTTATTAAGTTAGAATGTAACGAACCGAAAATAACCGACTAAATTATTTTTTTAAAGTATACAGCTTTTTTCACTTAAATAAGTTACATAAATTTTAAACATCCTGTATATAACACTTTTAATGTTTCAATGCTACAACAAACAAAAAAAGTTGAAATTTATTTAAATTCATTTTTCTTTTTTTGTCAGGTACGTAAAGGGCTGTTTTCTTTCTCATCTCCGCACACGACCTTTTTGCTTATTTCATTCACTCTTTGGTAAGTTATTGATTTCAACATTTCAATATCAAAAGTATCGGTAGATAAGGAGTCTATTATTACTTTCAGGACACGAGAAGGACGTGTCCTTTTTATTGCTCTTCGATGTAATATAAATTTTTCTCGAATTTCTAAAATATTCAAATTGTGATGTCCTTGTCTAATAACTTAAATTTCGAATTTTAAAGACTACAGTCTTTTAGCAAAACCAACGTCATTTGACTTTTTTCTAACGAAAATTAATCATTTCTCAAAAAAAAGGAAAGAAAAAAAATTAATCCATTTGAAGCAAAAATACCGCCTCTAATGGTCTTTTCACATGCATTTCAGCACTTTTCCGTTTTCTCCCTTTTTATACATACACATAAAAACAGCATTTCTATTTTTCAAGAAAGAAACACATAAAACAATAATAGTAATAATAATAATAATAATAATAATAATAATAATATGACCTTTAAAACTAATTGCTTGTAAATAACCATCTGTGATGCTCGGTGATCTCATTTATTATTTTATCTAGATAATAATAAATCTTTTCTGATCTATCTTATTAAATCTTCATTTTTTTTTTGTTGTTTTGATTGGTGTCTTGTGAAGGCGGCAATGGGAGTGAGGAAGCGGGACAAAGGAGACGGTTTCCTTGTTCATTTCATACTTTATTGTTATTAAACTCTTATAATACATGAGATAACTTTGTTGTACTAAATCTTGACAAAATCCTATTCCAGCGATTGTATTATCTGTGCGTGACGAGAATTAATGTGGCAAATGCTCGTGTTTTCATGGCTGTAATTTAAACGTACGACCTTTTCTGTATTCTTTTTTTTGTGCGTACAGACAGTAAATAATCAGAGAAGTTTTTAAATATTTATTTACATCTTTGCAATTTGAAAAAAGTAAAAATTTCCATTTTCTGTCAAGATTCTGGTTATTTTTAGAATGCACAATTCGACAGTTATATATTGTTATTGGAATTGAAGGCTGAAAATATTTTTTGGATAAAATATATTTTGTGCATGCCGAGAAACACATTAGGTTATTCTCGACAAGAAAATCAAATTTAAAAACATTTTCGCTTTTTATCTGGTTTAAACCATTTTTTTTTTTTGACAATATAATATAAGTTTCTTTTAGTAACAAAAAATAGTACAGAATATAAAACGCACAACCAAGTCATTTCATTTGATAATAATAAACTAAGGTATCCAAACATCAGGAATCCACGACCCTGCCAAGCACTCAAGGCATGCCACTCACCAATCGAGTGAACACCGTGTGACTCTAATTAAGGGGATAACAACATATAAAACTGATATGACAAGAGCGAGAAACTTCGTATTAATGTGAAACCTGTCTGTCGGCGAAACCCAATCGATGGCCATTGCAGGTAACCTGTTGGAAGACTAGGATAAAGTGATGATCACCGCATGGTTTAATGAAGGATGAAGCTCAGGTCGCTTGTTGTAGGGCGAACCGGATGGCCTGGTGAAGGATGAAACTTGGCTGATGGCCATTGTAGATGGGCTATTGCAGACCAAAGCTTGATTGGATGACTTGGTGCAAAATGCGTTGGACAATCTTAGAAACATTGTTTCATATCCTCTAATGATCTACGAAACACTTCTTGAATGACTAATCTGCTCAGAACACTACGTTTACTGACCTTCAACAGGTTCGTTCCAATTTCTTGCCCTTTTTTCTTGAAGTTTCTATCTTCGTCGTTACAAGGTTAATTAATAATATTTTTGGTCTTCAATTAAACTTCGTATTTGTGCATCTGAATGTAAGAAGCTATCTTAGATCATTTTTATTTTTCTAGAGTACTAATACTCTAACATGTTATTGTCGATTTAAAGGAGATAATAAAAATTTACTGTGAGATCACTTTACCATTGAAATCTTGTTTATTAAAATTAATAATTCCAACTAGTCGACTCAAGCAAAATGAACCAATAGTGGCTTTTATCTAATAGCTGCGCGCCTTTCAAAGCGAGGTGATGTAATTTCTTTGTTATTACGTAATAACTGTCAAGCGTACAAAATTGAAGGTAGAAATTTGTCACTAGACGTCGAATGGAGTCAGGACGGTTTTGTCAAAAAGTTGAACGAGCTTGGTTCTTTTGAACTACTTTTCATTATGATAAAGATGAAAAGTTACTTTAGTGTGATATTAAGGTAAAGGTTTCATAATTCCTTTTTCTTGCTGTAAGGACATTTGCTGCAAATAGAGGCTTTGAGAGTACAAGCCTCGATAAAATTTGGCAAGAGTTAATTAATTTTCATCTTATATGGGAGCGTGTTTTGTTTATACATGGTTCCTGCGTGATCTCGTCTTTTAATTTTATCATTTTGGTGTGTTTAGGAGGCAAGAACGTTCCACTGTGAAGACAGGAGTGTTTGTTTCGTCGTCTTTGTTTTATTCACGTTGGGACGGTTGCGCCTAGCTAGGCGTGGTCGTAATTTGAGTCAGCTTGACGCGAATTCGAAACAGGATCAGTCAGTTAGAGAGAGCAGATCCACTCTCAAGCATTAGCGGGTCGTTGTTAAAATATTCTACCGTAAATTTGTTTTCTAATCTGATATATTTCAGAATTTTGAGGGTTGAATAGGGCTAGAAATGTTATTTATCGAAGCCTATGATTTATTTTTCGACTATGATAACCCAGGGTCCCGATGAAACCATGGCCAACCTCTCTCTGAAGATAAACAACTAAAGATTCTTTGTCGCAACATCGATCCTTTTTACCAATCTCGAGTTAAGTTTAACCAAGTTGTCTTCTGTGAAAGACCTGAAGGAATTTGATCGTATCGTTGAGGAAAAGAGTAGTGCTATTGACAATTATGTTCCTCCGACCAGGAAAAAGAATGACTTAGAACCCGATCTTGTCTACGTTGCTGCTGAGACTTCCTGAGTTGGTAGAACCCATCATTCCTTCAAACAAGTCTTCGAAATCTAAAACCGACGCGAAATGCTGAAACTGTAAAGCTCCAGGTTGTTTATTCTCTAAGAGGTTTTGTTTTAGTTGTGGGAAACCTGATGTTACAATAACCACGTGTCCAAAATGTTCTCGTCCATCTTCGGGAAACGCTTCAGGAAGACCATGAACGGTTGTTATGTGTTGCGAAGTTCGACCAGACCAGATAATTTTAACAAAATTGGTTCGCGTGAGCCTAATGGTCAATGTTTTATTATGGTATATCTTTGAACAGGCTAAAGGTGATGAAAGATCTTATCAACGAACTCCGAAAGGGGTCGTTACTGAATTTGCGAAGTCTGCCTGTCCGTTTTTTTTAAATCTTGAAATTTTGACTTCAGATTTGGATTTTACATCAAAGTGTCTTTGTTTCTTGATGCCTCTTCGGGAACATAGTCAAAATGGTCGCCAAAATTTGAAAAAATTTCAAAAATTTTGTTTTTACTTTAGAATCATATTCTACATCAAAAAATAAGGCAGACATTACTTTTAGTTTTTTGATATCACCTCGAGAACGTGGTCAAAATAGGCGCCGAAAGAACAAAATGGAGTTCGTTGTGGTAATGCTTTGCATTCTCAGATGTTTTAATCGTTGATATCATGGGATAACCTATCTTTGGTTTTTTAAATTCTGACGTAAGTCGTACCATTCTCGGTGGTAGCTTAACTCTGAACCGTAGGGGAAAATCCTTTTGTACTGTAGCCAATGATCAAAAAGTCTATAGTGAAGATACCGTGACTGTCCCGATTAAACTTCAAGGTAAAATTACTGTACTGGACGTGTTAATTATGGCTGACGTTACACATACTTTGATTTTGGGTATTGATCTTTGGCATTCCATAGGGATAGTGCCTGGCATTTTTCGTGGTGAATGGAAGTCCAAGACATAGCATCTATAGCCTCTTCGACCACGTCCTTACAATCTAGAAAAGAGTTCTTGTTTAGATCATATAGTTCATGGATATTTTTAAAATGATTCCGAGCAAATAGGTTGTGCTATAGGAATCGAACACAAAACATAATACCTCTTTTCCTGGTTTTGCCCGTGACAGTCTTTGACAAGATGAAGCAGGGTTTTTAGGTTGTAGTTGGGTTAAGCAGAAACAACGCTATGGATTGACAGTTACATCAGATCTACTACGGCATTTGAAAAAAAAACGAAGTGTAGTTCCTGAAGAGTAATGGTATTAAAAACAGCTTCCAATTTTTGTGCTTTTTCTTTCTAGTCGTGATTAGCATGTGCAACAAGGTTTTTATGTATGGTCATTTCCTTAACACTTAATACGTTATTATATAAAATTGCTGTATTGAATAGGCACCTGCAGCTGATTTTGATGATTGAGTTTTATTCTTATATTATAAGAATAAAAGAAATTTTATAAATGTAACTCTTGACCCATTTTAAAAATCTTTTCATTAGAGAGTTAAGACTATAACTTCCTCTTAATTACACGACGAAAAAACTCTTTTTAATTACTATTTTCATCTTTGAAAAAATATCAAAATGAACCTTCATTTTCGCGATTGCAATCTTCCAGTTAGTTAATTGAAATTTAATTACGCTTTGAATTCATTTTTCTATAAACTCGATAATTAAAAAAAACAAAATAATGATGAAAGGCTACGAACTTCACACTATAATTAGTATAGTATAGAAGTCGATAATAAAGAAAATTAAATTGGAAAAAAAAGGAACAGAAAAAATACACATTGTTTTGTTCTCATTATGCAAGGTTAAACGAAAGTGTGCCAACGGTAAAAATATAAAATCGTTCTCTTTGTTGCTTCTTTTGTATTAAACGCATCTTGTTTTATCTTTTTTGTATTTTTTTTATTACGCCTTGAATTGGTTAACATCGCAGAAAGGTGATGGTAATGAACTTTTACGGCTTTTTCATTAAGTACGTTAATTAGTTAAAATGTATTTTTAACAACATACACAGACACTATTGTAAAAGAATAAAGAATGATTAACCAGTAACAGAACTCCACAGTGTTTTTGTCAGCACAGGTATGGAACGATACAGAATTATTTTAGATTCTATAAATAACCAACTTGTAAACTTGTGTCATTATTTGTTTTCAGTTTGGGAGATAGATTTTTAAGATTTAAATTTTAAATTATATTTTAGTGTTAGATTAATTTATGAATACGCCTGTCTGACCAATTTTATTGAATACCGATAAATAATTAAATGTTTGTTTTAGTTCTTGAATAACATTCTTCCGCTTATTGAATATCCCCGGTAACATAATGTAAATTAGATGTAGTTTTGTGTTTCCCCGTTGTAACTTTTTACAGATTGCAAATCTCAATTTTTGTTTTCTATTTACATTTACAGAAAAAAAAACTGTAGATAAAATCTGCTAGATGAAATTTAGGTCAAACAAATAACGAAATAACACTTGAAGGGAAAAAATCATCAACTCAAATTAGCATCAATTTTAATCAACTTAAGATGTCATTTTTTATAATTTATTTATTTATTCAATTTTAATTTCATTTTTATTATGTAAATCACAGAGTGCTTATTAAAAATTAAAAAAGAAGAAAAATCGTTTCCAAATGATACTTCTCTCTAGATAATAATCATAAAAAGTAGGCAAGTGTCAAGCACCTCACGAACACTATCATTAAATATGGTTTTGTATATGAAAAGCACTTCTGTTGTTGTTACGTATGACATTAGAGGAAGGTGCGGTAATTGATAATTCATAATTATTGTTTCATTAGTATTTAACTACTTGTTATGTATGACTTATGTATGTACTTCAAGTCAGTCACATTTATAGTTAGTGTTACCAAGGTATTTGCAATAAATTAGTTGCATTATTATCTATCTGTGTACGCATTGCGACACGTTTATGAGTCTACACGTAGTTATTATTAATAATTGTTTTATTAAAAGATTTATTACACAATTAACTTGTGCCGTGAAAACAATAATTAAATGAGATTAATTAGAAACGATTAGAATGCAAATTTATTCATGAGAATATATACGACAGTCTAGAAAAATGAAATTTATATTATTGATTGATCATTTTTTTAAATTGACCCTCTTAGAGTAGAAACGGATGATTTTGATTCTAGACGAAACATCGATCAAATTGAAAACAACCAGACAAATATTGGATCTCTGTCGTTTGACACTTTCATACTGTCGTCTACTCCATGAAAATAAGAAGATTTAAAATTAAGTCAGTAAATGTTTGGTGGATCAAATCTTGAGGAAAAAGTAAAACCTTCCGACTGCGCCAGTTACACAAGACGAGCTTGACAAGACACACTACTATGTGATACCTTGTTAGGGTTGAATTGAATTTTATTGTGAAACTGTTCTAGTTCTACCGTATTTCAATAACTTGTTCTTATGTTACCGACTCAAGAACAGAATGCTTCACGTTCAAAGTTTGGGTTTTCAGACTTCTGATGAACACCTAGCCCCTTAAACTAATTCTTAGACATATAATGCGAATGACGGCAAATTCCAGTAAGGCGTTCTGATACTTAAAAGTCGAAGCACAACAGACAGTCATTGATGGAATATGAAAGTATAGCCTTTTTTCTAAAGATGATGTTAACAAACTTCTTGGGAGACTTCACTATCTTACACTATTCCTCTGGATGGCTTTTTATTACGTTAAGGTAGCGACGTATAAATAACTGTTAGTTTGGGATTAGTATTTCGTATTTCAGAGCTAGTTTTCTTACTTTAATGGTTTGATTGCTACGGTTGGGTCTTTGGTTGTTTGAATCTTCTACGACGGCAAGACAACGGGGTGTAAATCCTCAGCCTCATCGTTGTTTTGGAATTTCTGACACAACTGCGAAAAGGCACTTTACCGAGTACGGGATTGCTGAATTGTGTTTCTCCCATACACAGTAAAAAAATGTTTTGTCAAAATTAACAAAATCGCTAGTAGTAGATTTCTCGTAGTTTATTCTAACACAAGATTGTAGTTTAATTTACAAGAACAAGTTGGATGATTGTTGTTAAATTAAAGTTTGTCAAAATAGCTTTCTTTGTCATAAGATTTACACTAAAAATGCGTCAAAAAGACTCCGAATTTATAACACATAGTTTAGTAAACTGCACAAAATATAGTTGAAATAATTGTGATTTTATGTGATGCAAATGATATTTTATTTTTTAACGCCTACAGATTTTGTTTCAGATTCAACGTGAAGTTTTTGTATTTTAGAATAATTGATTTATTTTAATTTTAAAACCATTTTGTTTTATGTACTAAATGTCTGTATCATTTATAAACCTATTTTTTGTTAATTTAAAATTCATTTTCATTTTTACAAAACTTTCTTGTCGTCTTAACAAAACATTCTAATTGAAAATGCATTCGGTTACATTCGGATAAAGTTGTTTCATTTGCGGCTGCAGAAAGTACTGGAAGCTACAATTACTTATATGTTTACACGTGCGTATACTAATTTCTTCCAACCCAATTTACAAAACTACAAATTGTTTAATGTGCAGTTGGTGGTAGTGCTATATAAAGTTAAATATGGTAAGTATAAACAACCATGCTCTAAAAAAACTTGTTCTTCACATAACCGTAAAATTAACACGTTGTATCATCTTACTTATAATAATTATGTGCATAGATTGATAGATACTTCCAAAGAAACAACAGACTAAAATTAATTATTCATTTTAATCCACTGCCGTTGTCATCGATTAGCTGAATTTTAACTTTATTTAGCCGAATTAGTGGATATTCAGATTATAGGTTATGTGATATTACGAGGGTCGTTTGAAAAGTCCGTGCAAAGTCAGAGAGATGGCACTACTGGCGCATATCGAGGTTATGTTTAGTTAGTAGCATCTCTTGGAAGAACACACACCAAGTTTCAGCCAGATCGGTCTATTTCTTTGTGTTTGGCATTCGTTTGAATCGAGGAAGTCGAGTGATTTTCAAAAAATGGACGAAAAAGAATTTCGTGTGTTGATTAAACATTACTTTATGAAAGGCAAAACGCCTCAGGAGACTAAAGAGAAGCTTGATAAACATTATGGTGACTCTGCACCTTCGATTAGAACAGTTTATAAGTGGCTTCAAAATTTTCGGAGTGGCCATATGGGCACAAGTGACGCTGAACGTTCTGGACGCCCTGTTGGCAAGGAATAATCCTCATCGACTATCTGGAAAAGAGTAAAACTATTACAGGTGCATATTATTCATCGTTATTGGACCGTTTAAAAACCGAGCTGCAAGAAAAAAAAGTCCTTTTCCATCACGACAACGCACCAGCTCACGCTTCGGCAGTTGTGGTCGCAAAATTAATGGAAATAGGGTTCCAACTTGTTTCACATCCCCCCTGTTCTCCAGACTTGGTTCCCTCGGACTACTATTTGTTCCCCAATTTGAAGAAATATCTGGCGGGAAAAAGATTTTATTCAAACGAAGAGGTGATTGCAGAAACGAATGGCTATTTTTCAGACTTGGACAAATCCTATTATTCAGAAGGGATCAACAAACTAGAGCAGCGTTGGACGAAGTGTATAAGCCTAAAAGGAGACTATGCTGAAAAATAAAAAAGGTTTACTCCAAACAATTAAGTAGTTTTTATTTTTGCACGAACTTTTCAACTAATATTGACTACTAATAAATGTAAAATTGACATTTTATTTTAATGAATGTGATAAAATAGTTGTGTAAATAAAAAACAAATATGTTGCTAAAACAGTCAGATTTAGAACTATTTTTAAGCAGATGTAAAAAGAACAACTTTATTTTGTTGTGATGCAAAAGTATTTCAAGTTACATTTTCGAAGAGCGAACAGTACAAAAGAAAGTAGTGGAATTAACTATAATTTTATGTACATAATATAATTATTTTTGTTAAGCTTACATTTTGTAACTGTTAAAGGTAGAAGAAAGATTTAAGAAAATTACTACAACAATTAATCAAAATAAAAAAAAATTAAATCGATTTAACACAAAAAAGAAGTTCGTATTGAATAAGTTTGTTGTATTTTGTATAATACTGTCATTGTTAAGATTGACTCCAAATAGTGTTGTAAATTTAACAATAATTAGTAGTGGACCTATGGGAACTACGATTTTTAGTTAATCCAACAAAACATTTTTTACTGTGTAAGTGAGTTGGTGTGATGAAGTGATGGGAAGAGATTGTGGAGAAAACGCGTTAGTACCGTCCCCATCTTTGTAGATTTTTTTCTTTTAACGGGCACTTAAAAACGCATTGCAGACTAACAAAGGAGGTGGTATGTACATAAGGCAAATTGTTCAACTGTAGGACGAGACTCGAAACTGTGTTAGGAATCAACGAGAGAAAATCACGAAAGATCAAAACAGATCTTTTAAATTCTTTATGGTCTCGTAGTTTCATACTAAATTCCTAAATGTCGCTACCTCAAAACGAATTCATTTAAATATTTATTTAAAAACTTCATTTTCCGATTGCTGGTTCCGAACTTAACTATAAAGGGAATGTTCTGAATTTTTCCTTTGTCTGGATTGTTAATCCAACTAATCTTGGAATGTCTTTGTGCCATAGTTGGTGATTTAGTGTTGTGTTGTTTGAATTAATTCAGGGAATAACTGTTGGGTGTTTGAAGTTATGAAGGCAATTCATATGGTTTTTTGTGCTGATAAAAACACAAATCGTGAACTTACAAATTAGAAACTCACGTTTGTTAAGTACTGGAAGTGACCAAGTTGAAATTCAAACACCAACCATCATCGTAACGTAAAGTCGTTTTCGAGTCGACGACGACCAAGGCAACCTGTAGAGGAAATATGCCAAAGGACACCCAGCAAGCCGCCAAACAGAGGCGACCGTGGAAGTGATCAGAGTGACGCGATACGGTTCCTTTCAGAACAGTGTTGGTATGGTGTGGTGAGGTGTGTGGAGTATGTATGTGATTAGAGTGGTGTTGTGTAGGTATCTAGGTGTGTTGAAAGTAGTGATGGAAAATTCTCAAGATAAATACAATTGAGAATATTCTCGAGATTATTCTCAACGTAGAAAGTAAGCTTAAAACTGAAAACATTTGGGTTATATAAATACCTTATAGATAGACCACAGAAAGTAAAAACATACAGTGTGGGATTAAAGTATGGAATATTATAAAAAAAGGCAAACTCGACATGTTTTTTTTAAAATGCTGAGACAGGTCGATTTTAGTTTTTAAAAATACACATTAATATGTGCGATTCACCTTCCAACTTTCATTTGTTTTTTAGTTATGACGTCATCGCAAAAATTTAAATGACAATATAGATTTTTAGTAGTGGAATCCGATAGTGATTTTTTTCCCTTTATGATCATGCAAATAAATCCTAAGGTTGCAAAATAAAAATTCTGAGAAAAATCGAGTTGAACATTTAATGTTGATATTAGCCGGACAAGATGGCGCCGATCGACCTCGATAAATGGCTCCGCGGAGAATATTACCGAGAGAATATTCTCCAGAATATTCTCGAGAACGAGAATATTCTCCGCTTCCATCTCTAGTTGAGAGTGCCGTGGACTGGTGCGGAAACTGTTCCGGCATTTGCCTTCACCACTAGAGGAAACCACGGAAAACCCTAGTGAGAACAGAGCGGGGCCTCTGCTACCTGCAACAAAGAAAATAGCAGAATCGTTGTTGGTATTCTTTGGAAGGGTAGCGGAACACAGAGGAAGTGGGAGATGTTGAGTGATTAGGGAAGTCTGAGGGCGATTGGGGTGTTGTCTAGTATGTCTTCGAGGTCTGGGGCCAAGAAAGTGGCGCGGCCTAGGGGGGAATTTGAGCTTGTGGGTGATATGACGGGGTTGGTGGCCGGCAGGCGTGGCGAGAATTTCGAGTTGAGCTTCTCGATTGAGGTCGATAGCTTGATGAACGTATTGACCCTGGAGGGACTCTTGCCGCGCGTCTATGGGGGGAACGCCGGCCGGATCGCAGACCTACTCGGAGGGGTGAAAGCGATCCAGACCCAGCATCGTCCGACAGACCCGTCTCTCTTTCTGGCGAAGACTATTTATTTGAGGGCACAGAAGCAGGGGTGACGACAGTCGATGAGGGGCCGGATGAAAGTTTTGTAGGTGTGTATGAGAGTCTTGGGGTGACAGCCCCGGAGCATGGTGAGAATGGAGGCGCGGCGCTGAACGGCGTTGAGGCACCTGCCCAGCTCAGCGCTTCAGTGGAGTGTGTAGGTGAACGAGCAACCTAAGTATAGTACGGAATGGGAGAGACGAAGACGGGAGCTCCAAAGGTCCAATAGGACATCTGTTTCCTGAAAACGGGAGCTTTGGGTTTGGAAGGGGTGTCGAAAGAGGATAGCCTGCGATTCGTTGGGGTTGGGTTTGAGGCGCCAGAGTCGGAACCAAGTACAAGGTGAAGTGTTAATACGCACCTTTCTTTTCTAAGGCACTAACGGTACTAAAGCATTGGTTACACCTTTCACCGACTGCAGTATGCTACAAGACGGGATAGCTCGGGGAGTGTTGGTCGCATTCCGGCTTCGAGTGCGAAGCGAGGCAGTCGACCCGGTCTCCAGCGAGAGCGTGACGCATCGGCGACGAAGAGTACGGGCTCAACCACCACGGTAGTTGGGAGGCTACCGCCATCCACCCTCCAGAGTCTGTGTATGGGGGGCACAGGCCTGGTCCAATTTCCACCGCCAACGGAGCGACTTGAGGTTGTACTGCTGCATCATCCCACCGACCGTCGGTCTTCAGGAATTGGGGAGCCAGAGGACCGCGACCGCCACAAATCCCACCAACCCTAGATGCAGCAGATGGATCAACGGCCGTTCCACCACCATCCGGTGCCTGCGTCGGGGGGCGCAGGCCCGGCCAACTTCATCCAACCATCTCAGTCTCATCCGATCGGCCCGGGTAGCTACCGGACCGTGACCACCAAATCCTTTCCCTTCCAAATCCTCGAGCCTGAGGCTCCTCGAGGTATCATCACCACTGCGCCCGGAAATTCTTCGCCAATCCGTTACTCTTCCCGCCAAATCCTTTCCCGCCATAACTTCCCGCCAATAATTCCCGCTCCACCACACCCACTCCACACTGTTCTCACTGGGTTTTCCGTGGTTTCCCCAGTGGTTAAGGCAAATGCCGGAACAGTTTTGCACTTCCACGGCACACCATATTCACCTAGACACCTACACATCACTACACAAACATATACACACTCTCACACTTCTCACTACACAATTCCAACACCGTTCTGAAAAGAACCGTCGCGTCGAACTCCTCGTCGTCTCTGTGTGACGGCTCGCTGGCCGTCCTTGGGTACTCCATCCAACCTGGGTCATCGACACCATCACCGGCGGGGATTATGGAGAACCTGCTTCCGGCCTGCTTCATCGTCGCCACCAACCATCACCCCGTGGACGGGCTTGCGGACTGCTTGGTGCGTGACATGACTTGACTACGACCACCACCAACTTCCACTCCGACGCACCGCTCCGTCGACACTCCTATCCACCAACATCCCTCATTCTCCAGGCTTAAGAGAGGTTAAGTCCTCTAAGGAGCCAGCCGCCTACGGCGGCGAATTACATTGACTGCCTGCTGGAGTGTTGGCTTCACAGGATCTACTCTTCTCTTGCCGGTACGGGTATTCTAGTGGGCGGGGCTTTGATGATGTTGTTCTAAGTTGGATTGGAAATTTCCAAGGCTTTCTTTTTATTTATTTTTGGTTTTTTTATTTCATATGTATGCATTTATTTTTTTTATTATTGTTATTCATTTTCTATTTGTTGTTATTTTCTTTTATTTTTGTTTGTAGGATTTCTCTTGGGTGTATTTCATCTAAAATAAAATAAAATCATTGTTTGAAAGAACAGAAGTTCAAAATTGAGAGAGAAATTGGAATCGACTTGACGATTTTTCTAATTTCTAAGCTCACGGAACTGTGTGCTGCTGCTTCTTATGATTACTGCTTGTTTGTCTCCCTGAAATGGGGGTCACAGGCGAGTTTTTGCGCGAGTGAGTTCAACGTTCAATTGCCGCCAAAGGCGGCCGGCTATTTAGAAGACTAAGCTTCTCTTAGCCAGATGAAATCGAGTGGTTGATGGTATGTCAGTGCTGGAGCGCGACATGTGCTTTTGGAGGTTGGATGAGAGAGCAGACATTCACACCAATCCCCGAGAACAGGTGATATCGTGGTTCATCAACATAATTAACGTAAATAGCCTTCTAGGATTGGATTTTTAGAAATTGCAGAAGAAATACAGAAAAATGTTTTGTAGATCGGAAAATGCAAAAAAAGAAAAATTCCAAGAAAACAAAAGAATAATTTTTCTTTATCCAATAATGCCTATATATTTACACATTTATTTGTAAGATTCCTGTAGTGGTTTTAATTACTTTTAACTGGACTGTGTTTGCACAATTTTATCTTTAGACCAACCAACAATTTAGATATTGAAAAATATTTTAAGAGCAAGTATCACTTTTGATATAACCGGTCAAAAGGGAAAATTTTGTTGTTAATAATAGACTTATAAGTACAATTGACGTAAAATATAATGAGGTTTTTAGATTTATTATAGCCGACTATGGAGATTGACGCAAATTTTTTATATGCATGAATAATATTTATTAAAGAAGAATCTTTTTGGAGTTTATCTAAAAGGTCTTGCTTTCACTATTATTATATGAAATTTGATACTTTCCGCCCTACGTATCATATTTATACGTATATGCATTTATTTTGTTTGTTGCACAACAATATTAATTTTATCTATTCTTTGGTAAATGAATCTTTATTTCTTTATTATTGCAAATTTCAAAACTAGCTAGTAATTCTTGTAATTACGAAATCGATAATAATTGTTAAACATGACTCAAACTTTTTGATATCCATTATTAAACATAAATTTGATAAAGAAATTTATTGGAAACATGTGAGAATATTATTACAAAATTAATAGATAAAATATGTATATATT
The DNA here is from genome assembly GCA_011009095.1 of Ignelater luminosus. NCBI lineage: Eukaryota > Metazoa > Arthropoda > Insecta > Coleoptera > Elateridae > Ignelater > Ignelater luminosus. Next base: position 266,711 of record VTPC01003166.1, read on the forward strand.
CTTCGAATTATAAACTGACCCCGACATCTGCTACATACATAAAAGTATGTATGAATGCGCATTGTTTTTATCTCCTATTAATTACTTTATATCCCGCTTTCATTATTTCCCATAAAATTCAATTTCTCCTAGGAAAAAAGAGATAACAAAAGTCTAGCAATTTTGCATTAAAAAAAATAAATCAAGTTGTTATGCATTTTAGATGATAATATATTTTACGAACTTGTTTTTTCTTTTTATTCTTCTAGGTCACGTTACGTCAGCATTCTTTTTTTTTGGAAAAAACATCGAGAGGGATTAAAAAAATATGTGTTATTCTGAAAGTATATAAGTATTTTTCTGCATTCGTGTAAACATCACGCCACTCCTCTGTTTACTATTAAAACAGAAGTAGGGTCCATTTTGGGATTGGTGTTTGTTTTTTGTTTTTATGAATCCGAAAGTCAGTTTTTTGTTTTGCGGTTTTATTTACAATATATCTGTGGACGTCAGATATTTATAATTATAATTATAATATTAATGATAATTTAGATTGGAAGAAATTATTTCTTAAATGTGTCCGTGTTAATTTTCCACAAAATCATCTTCAAATAACATTTGGCGGACTTTTCACCATTGTTACATTAATAATGTATTATTAATGCTGTAAAAATGAATTGAATGGAAATTGCGCAACAATCTAGACAAATAAACTCTTTGTGTAGTTTTATTTACTTTTTTTCTTTTGTTTCTTTCTCGCTAAAAGATTTTCTTTATCTTTCTTCTCTATATTCATGTTTTAGAACGCAAATAGAAGTCAGTCCCGGACTGATCGTGAGTTTCTTCGCCCTCTTCCAGAAAGGGCCAGACAGTGTCGCTCATTTTTGCTTCACATTCTGAACTCTTCTTTAGTTTCGAGTTACGTAAGCTCCTAATGCTTAAGAAAAATGATACGAGAGTGGTTAACGAGTCATGTTTCCTGTTAAAGGCATTGAAAAGATTGGTCGATAGCTTAATCAATAATGAAGCTATGATAGTATATCCAATATGCCATCCCATGCCATCTTTACTTCTGGACAGTTGAACGAAGCTAAGTAGTATTTCCAGTCAAACCATGGTGGAAAAAATATGATCAGGAAAAAAAATGGGTTGGAACAGTCGAGGACGTCTTTGTCGATTTTAAGGAGCATGTGATTGTTTTGTTATATACAGAGTGTTCTGATGAACTGTGGACGGAGGATAGCATTGCTATTTGTAGAAATATTGAGAAACGTTACCAAAGAAAGTTGTACAGAGCGATAACCTCTATATTTTAAAATTATTTCAAACCATGCATGGTGCCCTATGGAAGCGTGAGATAATAACTTTTCGTTTTTTCAAATGGGACACCCTATACATTTTGATATTTCCTTATTAATGGTTCATTGTTGATTACGACAATGTAGCGCTACCGGGGTCTAATCTTAACCGTTTTGGCATTATTCAATTGTCTATAGCAAAGTTTTGCCAAACTCTTCGATTACCTTCACTCTTACAAAAGAAAATTTAGATCTTCGCTCTATAAAAGCCATTATTCAGTATATAGGTGGTTGGCAAGGTTCGAGGATAAAAGTAAAATCTAAATTAATTTACAAATGTATCATAGCGAAACTACTGATGCTATTGATATACAACGAGAGCCGATTCCATGTCTTTTTAAGTCACAAGGTGGTTCATTAAAAAAAATTGCTTTTTTCGATTATCTTGTGCAATAAAGCCGTCTGTCAGTTAACTAATTAGGTTGGGTCACCACAGTACTATATTGATGTGATCAGCACTGAACCAAGAATGGGAAAATATTGAAACACATACGATGTTTCATGTTTCAAGCCCTATCCAATTCATTAGCTGCTTGTTCACGTGTAGTTTACGTGCGTTTGTTTGCACGCGCTTTCTTTTGGAAATTAACGAAGTTTAGAGGTTACCGTTGTGTCCAATTTTTTTGCTAACAAATACCGATATTTCTACAAATAACAGCCCTACTCTCTGTGCACTTGTGGTTAGCTTAGTGTTGACGGCTGGTGTAAAATGAATCAATTGATGCTGATGCTGTTGCTCTGTGTTAACCCTGCTCGACGGTGCAAGGCTAAACGAAGAGATACTGCTCTTGCTGTGACCCTTTGGTTTTTTCTGAGATCGGCGAAGTACTTTAATGTATCTTTGCCTTCGAGCAGAGATTGTGATACATTACTCTGTTTGCAACCCGTCGCGTACTACTTTACTAATATTGATCTACATTCAGAGTTCTTTTCCACTAAGCCTTCCTTAAAACAAACAAATACATTCTAGAAATATTTATTGTTGTATGTTACCTGGAAGAGAGAAGAAGTATAATTAACTAGATTATGGACGGTTTGCCACCCATCTGAAGAAGCAGACTTTGGCCCGCGGATCGTTTATCCTCGCCACCAGTCCCTACCGTGCCCTAAATCACATCCTTGTGCCCGGGGAGGATCGACTCTTATGGTTATCAGACACCTTACTCAACACTCCGTAGCGCGAACAGTTTGCCACTGAGCCAGACCATCGGCTAGTTACGTCGAGATCACCTTTGAAACCGTAATCAGCTTCTCTTTTTGATCCCAGAAAACGATCTTTTATTCAAGGACTTTAACTTTTCTCTGACTGCAAGAAATGTTGTTGGGAAAAAGAAATTGTGCGTCTGATCGAATCCACAGATTTCACAATTCTGACAAGATTTTGTAGTGATTTCGTCAGTTTTAATGTCATGTAGCGTCGCCATATACACCAAGCGACGCGGCGGTTAACGCTCTAGGTTTGAATGTTTAGATTGTTTTCCCTAGTGTTGGAGATTAATTGCCAAATCTAGATTAATAATAGGTTAACGGCGCCTACATTAATAGTGATTGTAAGCGCAAAATTACTTTTTTCACTAAAACTGTAGCTTTTTACAATGTTTTACAATTATTCTCGCTGCGGTTTTCAGTTTTAATTAGCACGTCTACTAATGATAAGGTAAAACCCAAACTCTTTTTGATCGATTAATTTACAAAGATTTATGGTGAAGTATTATTGGAACTAACCCTTCGTTCAGGAGAAAAATCATTGCAGGATTGATGGTTGTTTTGATCTTCTTTATATTTTCACTTTTATTTCATTACTTTAAAATATCAAGATTTAATTTGTTTTATTATTTGTTTTCAGTTTAAAACTAATTTTTAAATCTCTCTAATCTGATTTATTTGTTTCAGGTAAGAACAAAATTCCATTGGAACAAATTCGTCCGGATGCAAGTATGTAAAATTACAATCTTTTTCTCTTTTTATTTTAATTGATATTATCTCATTTTGCTTATTTTGACTGGAGATAAATTTGTTTAGCTTCTCATATAAGATACTTAATAAGGAAAATTTTATTTACAATGAAAAAACAACGACAAATATAATGATCTCCTCGAGCTTCCTTTGATGTATACACAAACATAATTACATTTTGCATCTTCCTACGGAGCAGTGTTTCTCAAACAAAAATGTTTATATACACAGCCCATTCATTTATTTTACCAAATGCCTTCCTCTTATTTTACGAACTAATTTATATTAATGGTAGTTGCTAGTGTCAAAAGCTTTTATCAAAACTAAAATCGTTGTTAATTAATCATTTCCCAACAAATAATTTGTCAAAGTTTACTATACATTGTTAGGGAGGATTGTATTACACACATCTCGCACACACACCCCAATCATCATCATCATCATTCGAACAATATCCATCGAAAGTCATCACATATTCAAAGTGGAAATTGGACAGTCCCTATTGTAGTAGTTCTAATTTATCTCGCTGCTGTGTAGTACGGAAGTAGAATCACGTAGCACAATAAAAGCCCCCGAATATTGAATGTGGAAAGGCCTATGACTGCAAAAGCGAAACAAGGGAAACAAATCACGGCACGCGTCTAAGGGGTGAAAGAGCGTTTGATACAGAGCCGACCTTGACCGCGACACATGCCGCTTTGAGGACGATTACATTTACGATAGGGAAATTTATATGCAAGAAAATAACCACCCTTGGGTAGAGGGTGAATTAATCAGTTTAGATTCACATTCCGTAATTCAACCGGCATACGCCTGAGATACATTTTATACTGTACATATATCTAGTACAATATAAATTCGTCGAAAAAGCCCGGGAAGAAATATCTTTAAACCCTTTTTTAGCAGCAGCCGAGCTGTTTTGTTTTTAAACAAATTAATTTGCCAAATGGAGGGGAGAAACGGTAGATTTAATTTCGGATAAAACGTATTTATTTAGAATTCTTAACCAGTACTGGTGTGGTTATTTTGAACGTTTGCTGTAGTTTGTTGTAAATGTCTCTTTGGACATAACTGAAAGTAGTAAGTCGATTTAAATTTTGTATCATCAGCTTTTGATTTTTGTTTACTAAATGCATTTGCAACCTGATGCTACATTTTTTAATTTTGTTTGGCCACCACCAATTAATAGAATTTGTATGAGTTTGTAAATTTGTTCAAGAGATCTTGCGTGTTAAATCTACCTTCTTTGGTGATCTGGTTGTTATAACCGTCTGTATCTAAGTGTTTTTGTTTGGGCACCAGATACATATGAAGAAAGTTATTGTTTTGCTTTACAAGGCTGATTTCACAAAGGCCTATCAAGAGTAAACTGCTAGCAAGAAAAATTTACTCAGACGAGCACAAGGCATGGTGACGTTATCAAAGTGTGGCACCATATAAGCAAGCAAGTCAGCATATAAATTGCTAATTAAGCTCTCAACAGTTTCAAGTTCTGTTTTAATAGTTTGCCCAACTTGGTTTGTTATAGTAAAACGTTCATATTGCTAAAAACATGAAAGATATTTAAGAACCGACTCTTGAATTTTATTTTGGCGTAGGAAATATAGATCAGTAACGGGAATTACAGGTAAGACCCAATCCATTGCACGTTGATATTTAGTCAGATTTATTTAAGTGTGCAAAAATATAGAAAATAACATTTTGATACTGTTTGGTACAAGACCATGATGAAATAATAATGAAAACTGTTTGAAAAGCGAAAGTATTGTGGCTTGGTTTGTTATAAGTAAAGCGCTCATACTGTTAAAGACATGAAAGATATTTAATAAAAGGGCAAAATTTAATCTGCCCCACATATTGATGTTTGTCCAGCATTGTTTGTTATTGGATGAAGATATAAAAAGAATAACCTTTTTGATACTGTTTTGTACCAGGCTGTGAAGGACAATATTGGAAATTACCTGAAAAAAACCGATGTATTGTATTTAGGGCTTGTCAGTTTGGTTTGTTATAGTGAAATGTTTATATTGCTAAAGACACGAAAGAAAATGGACTTTTCAATATTGTTTTGGCATCATGAAATCTAGACCAATAACGAACATTGCAGGCAAAATTTAATCTATTGCACTTTGATGTTTGACCAGCTTTGTTTGTTATTATAAAACAAACTACTTGCTAAAGGAGTGCAAAGATATAAAAAATAATGTCTTCAGTACTGTTTTGTACAAAACCATGAAGGACAGAATTGAAAATCATTTGGAAAAACAAATGCATTGTGTTTTGGGACATAATCAGCTTGGTTTGTTGATATTGCCAAAGACTTTTCATGTTATTTTGGTATCAGTAAATCTAAACCAGTAACGGAAGTTACTGGCAAAAATCAATCTATTGCACTTTGATGTTTGGCCAGCTTCGTTAGTTACTATAGAACAAATTAGTTGTTAAAGGGGTGTGAAAATGTACAATAACATAAAGGGCAATAGCGAGAACCATTTGAAAAAGCCAACTTTTTCAGTTGGTTTGTTTTGGCAAACGGTTGTAGTTGTAAAAGAATAGAATGAAGATCACACTTCTCTAAGGTGCGATTTTTTCCCATTGTCAAGATTTACCCAAAATCACATCAATTGATAGCTATTCGAAGTTTGTTCTGATTAAGCATATCTCTGATATGAGAAGTTTTTTCTCTTTTAATTTAATCTTGATTGATCAGGTCTATAAAAACAAGCCATCTAATATTCTATATTTACACTACCTACCTTAAAAATATGAATAAATCTCTCTCCAGACTGCTTAAATCTAGTTTTATTTTTTTTATTGTGGATACAAGATTGTTTTCTGTCCCTGAATTTGTTTTTTCTCCTTTCAGAAAACCAAACATTCTGGTTGATAATATTATATAGAAAAAACGGAAACTTTATGTAGTAAAAAAAAGGTGAAAAACTAACAATAAACATTTCTTATTTCATCGAAAACAAAATTTTTCAAACATTGATTTTATCTCTGGAAAATTAAATTTTCTACTGTCGCAGGTTTCTCTCTCGAACAACATTCCCACCCGATACAATCGATTGGTTTGAACATTTTTCTTATACTAGAACCTGGCCAACTTGTTATCTTCCGATTCTCCTTCCCTGTTTGTGTTGGTTCAACAAACCCCCTAAAGCTCTTCTAGCCCGGAACCCGGAACTTCTCCACCAACTTCTGTTGAGTGATAAATAATACACCTTCCAGCTACAATACTAACCAAAGTTTTGGTTCACCTGAAGTAGCGTGTGTGCATTGTTTGCACGAGTAACATCAATTTATCGATTTTTACGGTAACTTTCTTTTGTTTTTCTTTTTTTTTTTCTTAAACGTTCAACTGTGCGTGACATCTGCGGTTTATAATACAGTTGTAACTTGATTGCAATCTTTAAATTACTTTTTTTCAACCAACTCCAATATATACGTCAGAATGCGAAATTTATTTTCCTAAGGTTTATTGCAATTAAAATTTAAAATTCTGTAAAGCCAAATTTATAATATCCAACTGCGCATAATAATATAAAACGTGCTTTATGGGTTCCTAAATTCTATTGTTTGTAGCAGAAAACGCATTTTACGAGCCCCGCATGGATGTAACGCGTTATTCTAACATAATTCACAAGGCTTGACCTTTTCCTCCGGTTTTATGAAGGGCGAATTTTGCTAAAATATATATATATACTATACGTACGCATCCATCCATATTTTAATGAATACCAACACCAGGATATAGTAACACCTTGTTATTGTTTTATGCAGATTATCAGATCCCACTGGCAACATCCCTTGTTAAAATTTATGTTCCATAATGAAATTGTTCACTTTCTACGAGCCTAAAGCGCAAAATTATTACTATTATTAGAGAGGGGGGGGAAAATTACACGCAGCCGCTGACAAAATGTGCGTGCTAATGTGCAGTTAAAAATATGTAAATGTCAATCCGAAATGTTGAATTTATTGGAATAACAAAAGTATGTTTATTAAAGCTTCCTTTTCCTTAATATGATTTTTTGTTAAACATCGGATTTTTCCGGACATATTAATCTCAGTTTGATTAAAATGAAATATATGCTGCCTCAAAAAAGTTGACTAGAGAAGTAACTAGAAAGGTAAGAGTAAAACTGGAGTAAGTGGCGAGCAACCTTTTTAATAACATTAAGGATCGTAAGAACGTTACCACAGCTTAAGTTTGAGTTCTTAAGCCTGTAAGAATTCCTATCCAAGTGGCAAAGCAGAGAAACAATCATCTCGATAACTCTTAGTTTTCTAGACTTTGCAAGAGCAAAATGTTTCTAGGTGAAAAGTGAACTACCAAAAAAACCAAGGATTACCTCATTTAAATTGGATTAGTGACGCTACGAGATTCATGAGAACTCAGAAGCCCATACAGTTCAAGGCTCTACTTCTGTCTCTTTCAGAGATTATGGATTGTTTCGGGACCTCCAAGAGGATTCTTGTCTACTGGTTTGTGCAACGTAACTATCAACGAACACGACAAAAAAATTTGCTTTTTGGTTTAGATAGTAAAGTTCAAAGCATCTTCCTTGGTTTAAAGTAAACGAAGAGATATTTTGCTCAGATTTGTTTAACTCTTTTTGTTAATTTTTTACACTTCCAGCCCAATTTTAGCTTGAACATCTTTTCAGCGATTCTTATTTTGGGCAACCCAAATTCGCGATTGGTCCTCTTTATCTTATTATTTAGGATCTGTTTTACTATCTGCCTTTTTAGTTATTTCATGTCTATCTGAAGCTTTTTACTAATTTTCCTGAGTATCTTTTTTCCTACCATCTATTGACTTTGCGCTATCTGTTTATCTAGATGACATATTTATATGAAACTCTCAAATCAGAAACTTGCTTAAAATCAATCTTTCTCTTCTCCATAACGTTTCACTTTTGTTTTTAATTGATCTGTATCCTTCTGGTGTTTGTAAAGAAGAATGTAAATTTTCAGTTTTTATCTCATTTAAACCGTTTGATGGTTTTGCACTGGTTTTTGCCGAAGTTTGATTTTGGGTTTAACAACAATATTCTATAAAAATTCAGATTTTCGAAAGAGTCCGCTCAAGTCTGTTAAGCTTATCTTATTCTCGACCAATCTGTACCTATCTGATGTTCCTGATGGCCTATGGTTCTAAAAATTCTTTCTAGGGAATTTTACTGAAGGTTATTTATCTTTTCATGGTTATTCGGTTATTCTATTTTGGTAGTTGGGTAGCTTCTTTTTGCACTGTTTCATTGTAGTCTATGTTTAGTATGGCTTGCATGCCCACCATGGCTTTGGTTCTAAAGATTCTTTGTAAGAAGGAATCTTCCCTAGCTATTCTACCATTCTTCTTTCTGAAATTCTTGATATTGACACAGCCATGATTCTGATGATGCTTACTCTGTTTGCCTATAGTCTACGTTTACTATGCCTTGCTTGTCTATGGTAGCTTACGGTTCTAAAAATCGTTTGTAGGGAGGTTTGATGAGGGTTAGTTACTTTTTCTATTTGGCTGTTTGGCCATGCTTCCTTCTAAACTTTCCATATCGACTTAGCCATGATTCTGGTAATCTTTGGTAGCTTGGTAGTTCTCTTTGCATGGTTTGGCCATAATCTACATTTGCTATGCCTTAATGTCCATTCGGTCCTCTTTTCTTCTGAAATTCTTCATATCGACACAACCACGATTCGGGTAGTTCTTCTCTTTGCGTTTTTTGGCCATAGTCTTCGTTTGCTCCGTCCTGCAATTTTTGCTGGGGGTTATTTATCTTCTCTTGGTTATTTGGCCATTATTACTTGTGAAGTTTCTGGTAATTCTTAAGAGCTTGGTAGCTTTATTTTATTTTATTCTAAAGTTTTTGCACACAAACATGATATGGTATTAAGATTTATAGTAGTTTTTGCTAACTTGAAAGCATCTCTTTGCATTGTTTGGCTCTAAGTTTCCGTTTTCTTTTATACCAAGATAGATTTTGTATATTTACAAATTTCTATGATATTGCTAGACTTGGCTGTTTCAAAGAAATTGTTTGTAAATCAAAAATTATTATTATTATTGGTAGTAGCATCTATCTGTTCAACTTTTTGGGCTTTTTTTAAATAAAAAATTCGTGATTTTACCATTTCTAATTGTGTAACAAGTCACTATCTTGAACTTGGACTTTGAACAAGATCGCTTGGGCCTCGTGAAGTTAGGTCTAATTTTCTATTGACAGAGTTCTGAAGGTGGTGGTATTGCAGAAGAAAGTAATGTCTATTGTTGGTTTTTTTGAGATAGTTGACATAGTTTTTCAAGTCATTGCTTTTTCCGATGACCTCATACCAGCTCAGAAAATATGTTGCCTTTTTGTGTCTTACAGAGCAATATTTAGAATTATTAAGATCTTTGATATTCTTATCAACTAAATATAAGGTTCAACTGAAGAAACTCTCTCACCTTGATAAATAGAACTTTATTAAAATACAAGGGGCATGTCACTTTAGTAAACTATCTAGGGCATTCGATAAATGTAAATTAAACTCATGGCATACTTAAAAAAATTTTTTTTTGCTTTTAACAGGATTTGTTTCAAATATATTTACGTTTCCGATGTTTTTTAAATTCTGTTTGAACAAAGCAATCTCGTTATTTCAGTATTTTAATCAAGGACTCGAACCGGAACAAATCGAGCTTAGGTTTGATTCGATTTATGTTTTTCAACATGTTTGCATTTTAATTTTTTAATCGAATCCGTTTTCCCATGAACCTTACTATATATTGAATTCTCTTTTTTTCCAAATGACTCGTTTTAAAAAATTTCTTTTTTCAACTTTTTAGTATTCATGGTTAGGATTTCAGTCGTGGACTTGGCTTCAATTTACCTTCGTCGAGATTTATGCCAGGAAATTTCCAGCTGACGGAGTTTTCAAAGGAAATTCGCACGCGCTGGGGTTTTGTATTTATTTCAGTGTAATTGCAGAAGTTAAGTTCGTTTCCCAGTAATTCGATTCGAATAATTTATGGCTTTATCTTTGTGTATTTCCAAGTTTGTGTTTTTAATACAATTTTAGGTTAACAACTGTGTTAAAACGGGCCATATCCCTTTGTTCGTTAAAAGTTTTCTGATTTTCCAGAGTTTCCGTGTTATTTCAGCTCTTTCTTACCCTCTCACTCTCTGATTCCACCATTCTCTTTCTCTCCATTCGTTCAATTAAATTGTTACTTTGTGGCATGTATCCTCCCCCCAGTAATTCAAATTTATGTTAGCAGATAACTAAACCGCGAAAATGTACAAAGTAAATCATCTTAATGGTTCCAAAGAGCTTAACAGCTTTGCTCTAGTAAACATCTAAACAAATCTGTTTATAATAATCCAAACGAACGAGCCTTTGCACCCCTTTCAGTGTTAAAATGTTAATTGTGATATTCACGGTGAACGCAAATAGATTTCGCCACTTTTCGTCCCATTAATTCTAACATTTAACAGAACTTTTTGACTTCGAAAATGATCATGCTCGTTCTTAAATGTATTATGCCCTGTCTTCTTTACAGGTGCTTAAGTTAATTAAGGAAGAGATAAAATGGGTGGATCGGATGACAGGAAGAGAAATGTGACATAAGCTCTAGGATCGGAGAACTGTAATGTTACATAAGATGTACCCTCAGTCCGTAATCAGTGGATGGCGTCGTTATTTGTAATAATGTCGAGAAATGTTACTTTTTATTTTCTACAAGAATTTTTCTTTGATGACGTCCTTTTTTAGCTTTCTGGTTGTTTTTGCAAAATTTATCCTAGTGAAGGCTACTAGAAGAGAGGTAGTATGGCTGTGTCCCTTTAAAAATTAGACACAATTTTTTCATTTTTATTAACAATAAAAAGGATTGGAATCTTATACTCAAAATTGTTCCAAATTGTTCTAACTAAATTTACTAAACATTTTTTCGCCCCTTCGCTCTTTGATAGTTACTATTTTTCTAGGTTCCCAATTACGTGCGTTATCGATCTTGCAGAAAAAACTACAAAGATACTTTGTATACAATCATTTTCTTCACCTTAATAGCATGTGAGTGTTTTTTTTCGACATATTGCATTTGAATCTACAAACTCACCTTTCAGTATGTGATACCTACAGTGTTCATGTTTAAGCTGTGATCATTCTCAGTACCTATTTTGATGAGTAAGCACGCGATATTTAAATTTATAAATTTTAACAAAAGACTGTTGATGAATTTCTTGAATCTTGCTGTTAAGCATTCTAGCTTTACTAGAGGCAGGTGAGAGTTTCTGATTGTTCTGACTTTGATGGTGATGAAGTTTTTTTCAAACTAATAATAGAACAAGATTTGCTGAAGTTGAACAAAAATTTTTATTGATTATGACAGCAATTTCGTTTGTTTCTTCATTGTGCCATCGGACAGTAGTAATTGTCCTTCAAGACTGCCCAGAATTGTCAGTTTTACCATTATAAATGACTAAAAAGAGAAGATCTTGAGAACACTTTTTAATTGCTGTTATCTAAATCTCTTGAGCCACGACTCTGTTAATATGGCTAACTCGAAGTCGTTTGTGTTTTGTCCTATTAAGATGCCTTAGAACCGGCTTTTTGGGAATTCACTGACTGTGAGTCGCTCTGATTTGACCTATCAATACAAAAGAGAGCTGTATATAGCTTGGCTTAGGAAGCAGAACCCACATCTCTTTGACAACGTTCTTGTCAAGAGCCTTTCACATTGGCATTAGCAGTGCATAAGCTTTTTTCACTTTGCATTTGAAGAAAATCGAATAAGATTATGTAAATTGTAAGATTATCAGAAAATGTTGTAGGAATTTTAATTAGCCATTAAGAATTGCTCTCGTAGTCTACAGTGCTCAGCTGCTGACGTGTGCTCAATCTGTTTTGGGTAAACAACAATCAAAGCATCCTTGAAACGGTCTTTGTTTGGGCCGACTCTTTTCAGGATCTCACTTCCACATCTCACAACGTAGAGATCGAACTCAGGTAACGAACAGCTGTGCGGCGTCGTTGGCTGTGACAGATATGGATATTGACCGCGCGTTGCGGGAAGCGTGGAAGCAGAATCTTCAGGAAAATATAAAAAACATTCACCAGACGATAGTAAGCTCCTCCTCAGCATGTGAATGTCCAAGGGGCAGCGCCAGGACAGAAAGAAAGAATCGTATCTTTGCGTTTTGAATTTTTTCTGGCGGCTTTGAGAAAGCCTACGATCACTTTAACCGCGATAATTGTAATAGTTTGGGTTCTACTTTTCATTGCCGAAACGATTTTTCCAGATACTTTGTCCTAGCTTTGTTATTTGGTGTTAATGATGGTTTTGGAAGTTTTTGTATACTCGCTATCCATATAGTTGGAGTAGCACACAGAGCTTTAGACTTTGGATCACTTTTGGTTATCTTTGCTTCGAAAAACTAACTTTTTTGATCTACGTGATTTTCTCCGTTTTGATCTTTGTCCTGCAATTTAAACAAAGCTACGGTAGATACCTTCAGTTCCTCTACTAACGGTGATTGTTTTGAAAACTGTGTACTTTGGACCAATGTAGGATCAAGACTTAGCATGATGGAAGACAAAGCTTGATTTTGAATAACCGCAGGTGATTTGATGATAGTGAAGCCCAAGCGTGAACCATCGTAGGTAACTTGATGGAGGGCCATAAACCATTGTAAATGATTATTCCAAAAAGTACATCTATAAAGAAAGGATGACGTTTGTTTGGGGAAATACACCATTACAAATATGAGATCATCTTTTGTATATTTACCACAACAGGCGATTATTGTTCTCAAAACCAAAAAAGGCGCAACAGTGTTCATCATGTTGACTTTTGCATTTACAGACTGAACCTTTTTCATTATTAAAAAGACTTTCATTAGTTTTAATGTAAAAACCAGACAGTTTTTTATGGTTAATACAGGGGAAGAATAACAATTTATTAAGCTGAAAGTAATTTCCTCAGTATGTAATAATAGGAATAATAATAGTAAATAACTAGAATCTCCTTGAAAAATCAACACACGCACAATTATAACATAAAGAGTCTAATATAGAACAACAAGAAATGCGTTATTAATAACAACTTGGAAGGTCGCAAAAACATAAAATAAGCTCCCCGATGAGTAAACTAGGAAATTTTGTTGACCAGCCCACTGTTACTAAATGTGTTACAGTAACGATATCATCAGAAGGATAAAAGGAAAAAATAACTTTTTTCACTGTATACTAGTAGGCACTACATAAATAAATCCTTTTGGTGTTTTATGTCAGGAGAGAATTTCGCTACAAAAAGACAAAATTTCAAGCATGACAAAAAAACACAAAAAGTCCCTACTCTATCCTAATGAGGTTGTCCAAAGCAACCACCTTTCATTTCAGAAAGAATACTATAACTGCAAATGTCACATTTTAACTGGGAGGGAGAAAAGAAAAAAAGGAAGAGAAGTTCTAAAAGTAAATTTCACGTAGCGAATAGTTTCTTGGGTTGAAAATATTTCTGAAGAGGGTTCGTTGACTCCTGTGTGTGTTCACGTAGTACACAAAAAGGATTTGGCAAGGATCCAGTGCAATTGCAGTTTAGTCGAGGCGGTGCTTTTGCATCCAGGAAGAATCCTCAGGCGGCGAGAGCACTTGCTAGCTTAGCTCGCACAAAAAGCTTTGCGAAACAAAAGGCGTTACGAAGAAAAGAATTGAATCAGATATTTGTATCAGCGTTCTTTTGTTATAAAAATATGAAATATTTTTAGATTCGATGGAAATTTTTAGTGTACTGTACATAATACAATAGTACACAGAAGAAAAATGGAAACCGGTCGATTGCTAAAACTTTCCACAGAAAAATAACTTTTTTGTCTACGTAAATAATTGTTTCTTGTTAAAACAATCGATATTGTTCTTCCAAATGTCTTATTTGATAGAAATTGGTTTTAATCTTAATGAGTCAGCTTTTGCTTTTTTTTTGAACGTTTTATCAGGTTGTTTGGAACTTTCAAGTGTTTTAAAAATAAGATTCTTGTTAATGTTAAAAATTTGTTTTTTTTTTCTCGTAACAGTGGTAGTACAATGGCCGTGAAGGTGATAAATTTGACTTCAGATGACCTCTCTTAAGCTTTATTTTGAGATTTTTAACTATGTTTGTGGGTAGCCGGAAATTCTAATTCTAAATGCTCTCTGTACTTTTAAAAATAAAGTATGTGTGTACGTGCTTTATTTAGTAAATAACCTTAACGTTTCCGGTATTTTATTTACCAACAATTAAAAAAATGTGTGTAACATTTTCTTCTACAGTTGCGAAAAGTCTTTATTAAAGCTTTTGCCTCCCACAGTCTTGTTTTCCAAATTGCTCTCTTATCGATCCAAATATAATCTATGGTTCAATTTCGTAAATTAGTTTGGAAAAACATTATCTTCCGAAACGACATTTTCCCTAACACTCCCGCTAAACTTTTTGAAATTTCTCTCAACAAAGTTTCTCAAATAAGTGAATAGGGATTAACCCAAGAATTATTGTACAGGAAATTATATTAACAAAATTCTGCCAACATTTTATCATAAACTACAAAAGTTTGACTAAATCAAACCGATAAGATCAATCTGTACTGTTCGAAAGATTAAATGAAGAAGATCGTGAAACCTCTTCAAAGTAAAATCACGTAGAAGTTGGACCAAAATCCAGTATAGATTTCTTTTTAAATTTATAACAAAATTGCTCAATAGAACTCAATTATCTGATTCTTTCAACAGCCTGGTCCCTAGAAATTTATTTCTTTTTGTTGCAATTTAACTAAAGAGAATTGGCGATATTGGTATCTAAGTACATCTGGTTTGGGCAATATTATTAAGAAAAGGTAACGGAAAACCTAGAAAACTAAAACGACTTTTTTTAGAGGTTGTAGTTGACTCGATTGCAGGGTGCTTGTCAAAGACCAAAACAGAGAGAATTATGTAGCTTAAAGCAAAAATTTGTTGATGGTCGGAACAAAATTTCTAAAACTCAAAGATAACCAAAAAGCTAGTAAATTGATAGCGAGAGTACGAAGGCTTCTAAGAAGATTAGCGGAAGATGTTTATTTGCCTGCCCAAATCTTTGGCACCTAGATATCCGCTCTTTAATCATTACCATAATCAAATCGAACGCCATATCTCCCGTCGCAAAAACCATTTAGAAACACCTCTTTGAGAGTTCGGATGTTTTGCCATTCGTTTCATCTCCGTCCAAATGATGCTATTAGTTTCCAGTTCCTTCTGTAAAGTTCTTCTTCAGGTATTAGCTGGTCTTCCTATGTTTCTCTCTGGTAGGATGTTGAGGTCTGGTGCTTGCCATTGGATTGAAATAGCAACAATTCGAGTTTTTCCAAAATTTTTTGTTTTTTAGCAATTTGTGATAATAGGACCGCTGATTATTGTGACCAATCTAGGAGAACAGTTGAAATGAACTTATGGAAAAATCGAATTGAACAATAGTGTCTTAGTAAATCTCAATACAACTAGCTGTCTTGATCAATAAAAATCTTTACCTAGCTTCACCGAATGTTGTTGTATCATGGATGCAATCTAACCGACTACAAATGACCATCGCCACAAAACTAGGATATTAAAAAAATTCCAACTGCTCGTTGGCAGAATTTGATAGTAGGACCAAGAAACTTATTTTGTTGTTTCTGTCCAATTTCATTTTCAATGAGATACTATAACTCTTCATGCCATCTTTCCTTGGACTTTGCTCTAGCAACATGCTATGCTACGTCATGAAACAAAATGATTTGTCTTACTTTCAGATTGTTTGGTACAATTGCTAGATAAGAATTATCTTTTGGCGTGCAGACCTAAATAATAAAATGTGATTTTTCTGGTACTTGGTGTTTTTTGAAAACTGCAGCAGTACTGATCTCCAGTTTCTTGTCGATGGACAAATAAAAGCTGTAAACATTTAGGTTGGTTTTATCAAAAGCCAAAGCAGTAATTTTTCCCGTTCTTGATTCTCCTTACTCTCTTAACGAAACTGGACATTGATGGTTAGAATTTATGATTTAGAGACTGCACGAATTGAATTACTATGAATACGCTTGGTGTTGATTTTTTGGGTTGGTCCAGTTTTCTGAGCTGGTGAATCTAGGAATTGAATATTTCGAACTGATTTATTCAGAATATTGATGTCAAAAGAATCTGTGATGATGCAGTGAAAAGTTTGTTTGTTTGACTCTTTTATTGTTTTTTCTTGATATTGTTAAATTTTCAATTTGATACTTGTTGCAATAGAATGTGTACATGTATAGCAGTGAACAAGTTGGAGAAAAACACCCTATATTGCTTTAGTTATATGTTTAATGATCGTTTGAATTTATACAGTGTGTTTACATTTCGATGCTCACTATTGGGATCTCCGAAATTGTAAGAGATACGAAGTCGGTTAAATTAGAAAAGTTTTGGTTCTTTTGGAGATCAGTTTACTTATGCTTTTGTTTTTCCAAAAAAGTTTGCGACTTACTAGATATTTGCTAAAAACGAAATTATCTTATTTTTTTTTTAAATAAAAAGCATTTCCCACTTAGTGCGCCATGGCTTTAAACATATGAAAATGAGCATTCACAGATAGCATCAAGTAAGCAGCTAATGCCCCATAAAAGCGTATTTATTTTGTTTTAGAAATTTTTGCATAACAAATGAATTACTTTGATAAAACTCCACGACTTTGTGTGTTAGATGTCATGGCACACTATCAGAAAAATGATTTTCACTTCATAACTCGATAAAACAAAAGAATAGCTACGTCAAACCATGTATCACTCAAAAGCATTTAAGGCGTGTAGTTCAGTAATATGGAAATCAAGTAGGCGATCCATTAGAAAAAAATTGGATTTACGTTTCACCGTCGAAGTAAAACAAAAGACAATTGCGAAAATAATTTTTTTATGTTTCGGAGTAAATTCTCTAAAACATCCTCTTTGCTGTTCTTTTCTATCTTTGCTCGTTCCTGAGATATTTCACTTGAAAAAAAATAAGATAATTTCGTTTTTAGCAAATATCTAGTAAGACGTGAACGTTTTTGAAAAACAAACGCATAAGTAAACTGATCTCGAAAATAGCCAAAACTTTTCCAATTTAACCGACTTCGTATCTCTTACAATTTCCGAGATCCCAATAGTGAGCATTGAAATGTGGACACACTGTATGTTGCAGGTAAGACATGCCTGTCTTTGCAATACGAAAGGTTATATTAGATTGAAACATTACTTTGTCAGTATAATTATTTTTTTATTGTGCTATAATGACGATCCTGAAGTATTTCCTATTTGGCATAAAATTGTTCATATGCTTAGTTGGTGCTATCAATATTATTGGACATCTTAGAAAAGTCACTTGGCATAATAGATGTTTACAACTTTCCCATTCAAATATTATTAAGGAATTTGTGCGCCAAATAACATCCGCTACAAATTAAGTTAACTAAGGTTTACCAGGAATGGCGTTTAATCCTGACATTTTTATTTATTTATGACACGTTGACTTCCTTAAAATTTTATTTAACATCTTAGTGAATTCTTAAATTTCAAAATCTAGTTACTACTACAATTAAAATTATTACAATTTAACAGAAAA
This sequence comes from Ignelater luminosus, assembly GCA_011009095.1. NCBI lineage: Eukaryota > Metazoa > Arthropoda > Insecta > Coleoptera > Elateridae > Ignelater > Ignelater luminosus. Next base: position 284,608 of record VTPC01003166.1, read on the forward strand.
ATGAATTAAATACATGGCATCGTATGGACTAGCATTTTATATATTATATGTCTTGAGATTTATTTCAAAAATGCTATTTAGCAACACTTTTTTTTCGAGTTGCGTTACGATTTTAAAATATCGTGACCCTATAAATAACGCACCATAAACTAAAAAAATTGAAAGCTCTCGTTGCATTATACTAATTCCACTTTCCATATAAGGTAATCTTCATAGATTGTTAAAAATTTTTAATGTTTTAATAATAGGGTAATCGAAAAGGAGCAACATTCTAATTTAAGAAAAGGAATAAAATTATCGAGGCCACGTCTATAAAATTATAAACAATGCCTTCTTCCTACACGCATGCACACATAGATCTACGAAGGTAACTAATAGTAGTAATGCTGTTGCGGCTCGCACTTGTACTATTATTTACACAATTCGTCGGTTTCGCAATTTACAAATTTATCAGATTTACGTGAGGTTAAATTGAAAGAAGAATTTTCCCGTTATCCTTCAATAAAGGTTACGCTTTTATACTATGTTACATAAAACTACAGGCACATCCATATAGGAAAAGTTTTTTTTATTAAAAATTCGCCATGTTACTCTTTTTATTTTCTTTTTATTCTTCTTTCATATAGTACATCACATCATTAAATTACGGACAAACCTTGAAAAAAACTTTCCCTTCCCTTATTTATTATCTAACAAAATTGGAGTTTTAAAATTCATAACGAAAAAAACATTCCCCCCAAAGGCGTTTTTTCTCATTAATTTACTTTAACCAATTTAAAAAGGGACGATGTTCTATCTTGTTTTTTAAGTGTTAAAAATATAAAATAATCCTCCAAGATTTCTGCAGTTAAAATTTTCAAATACCAATAAAATGAGACTCGAAACGGAAATAAGATTCTACCACCAGAGATTACTTTTAATTTCCGTTTTCGGTTTTTGCCTTTTAAAACCAATTTTACTGAGGACTCTTTTATATTTTATAAATACTTTATAATTCAATTCAGCAAATATTATCTGAAGCTAATAAAACAACTTTCCCTTAATACACGGCTTTTCAAAATTCGATCGAAGGTAATCTGTGAACGAAATGTTTTATGGATTTTAAATGAGAAATTCTTACGGAACATCGATTTCGTAAGGAAAAACAAGATGTTGACATGTAAAATGACCTTAGGTTGTTGCCGTAAAATTGTTTTGCAAGTAGCATGCAAATTGTATTTGCTCATAATGTTTTAACTACAAATAATGTTTTAAAATTAAATCTGCAATCATCGTTTATTGACTGTTTTTACATTATCATTCATTAGTGTTATCGAGTTTTCTGATTTTTCGTTTATTCTTTTTTGAAAAACAGATTTTGATTTTTATATCTTATTTGATACAAGTAGTGCTTTAATGAAAAATGTTGTTAAAAGTTCTGAATATATCGCGAGCGATTGTTTCATTCACATTTCTATTTGAATCGTTTTATAAAAAAACCCCATTAAGTCTAGGGTGAGTCAGTTAAATTTTCTATTCTTTACTATCAGTTTGATTGTAAAGCTCATAACTCACCATTTGCTTACCACTACAATGTATATACAGGTTGATTCCGAAATAAAGGGTATCCTCTTAAAGGTGGATAGCAGTGTGATAGTACATACATTTGCGATAAAAAACGGTAGGTAAAAATTGCATAGTTTCCGAGAAAAATGCGATTGAAGTTTAATCGCTAAGCCAAGCCGGTCCTGCTCTCATACTTTTACTTAAGCAAAAATCGATAGGGGTTGCCTGACTGTCCTTGTCATTGGCAGGTAGTTCTTGCTATTTATGTGAGGGGTATAATAGTTTATCTGGTTTCTACGACGCCATAAATAACCAGTAGGAACTTTTACTTTTTAATCTGTAAACGGAAAAATATTAAAATTTTACTGTTGGTGATTTTTTTCTGTAAACTTCCGAAGAACCAAAAACTTCAATAAGCATTATGATACATAAATAAAAATTGGTTGAATTTATTAAATTGAATTAAATACAAAGGTGATAGTTAGTAGTACCTTCCATACGCATGTTTCATTCAAGTAGTATGTGTAATCCATTGCCATTTAAAATGTTTCCTATTCATGTGACTAAATAATAATAAGGAATTAAAATGTTGCTTGTGAGACTGGAGTCTAATTGTTCGTAACATAAATTTTGTTATTATTTTTTACTGTTTTAACGAATTTCAACAACCCTGCATGTTAAACATACTTCAGATTTAAGAAGGGAAAGTTGTAAAATGTCCAGGGGGTAGCTTATGGTGGCATTTATTGTTCATTGTGCTACAAGAGCGGCACTATTAGTTCCAAGATAATAGGTATGTCTGGTAAATTTTCGTTCTTGCACTACAAGGGTTTAAAAACACCGTAAATCTCCTTAACTTTCACTTTTTAAGGCGACAATACAAGAAACACTTTTCTTTTTCTAACCAGAGACGGCTTCAGTTTTTAATATTTAGGAAAATTGTCAAAATTTTCAACTTTCACGAAGCCACTTCGTTGTTTCATTTTTTGTCTTTTTTTAGCCTATTAAAAGGATACCCTTTATTTCGGAATCACCCTGTATATAAAAAACTGCAAAGATTTTATTTATTTTTGTCAAACTCTTGTGGTGAAGGCTGTGTAAAATAAATAAAATTAATGAAATGAAAGAAAACTGCAACAACTCTCAATCAGACTTTATAACCGAATTGAAATACAAAAAATTAGTTAATCTAACAGTGTCAGGTGCATTTTAAAAGTCAGAACACCAGTAAGACTTGAAACATGAATGTATTTTTGTAAACAAAGAACAGATAAGTATCATATTTTAAATTTTAATTTGCAGTTGGCTATGTAAATTTGTCTTTTTATCTATAATGTACAACGAAGAAGTCAAAACAAAATATAAAATTTATAAATAAATATGCATTCAAGTGCCAAAATGACCTCTCTTATGAGTTTTTCACACTTTAACAACCAAGCGTGCATCATCAAAACAAGGATAACCAGAACCGCTCACAATTCACTCGTTTTATTTTACTTTTAGGATTTTAAGAGCTACATTTTTGTTTGACATTTTTAAATATTATTATATTTGATTTGTCACAATGGAATTTCTCTGGTAGGAAGGTCCTGATATATTTATGTCGTTTTAATTTAGATTTCTATCTTTTTCTTGTTTTATCTTTGCGAAACTTTTTTTAGAACCTGATTCAAATTCAAGCGTTGCAGTTTTTCTTTAGGAAATCAACCTTGAAATTATTAATAATAAATGGGATAATAAATTATTATTTTATTCAATATGGAGAATTAAAGAAATGCGAGGAAATATATAAATGCAATGCACATGTTCTATTTTCTATTTAAACTGACCTCGAGTTTGATTGATTGTATTTATAGGGTCGGCAACCTCTTCGAGCTTTCACTTCGAATCAGTAACCTTTTTCTTCGTTTCAGATAGATACAAATTGTGTTTTCCGTATTTGAATAGCAAAACAGGGAAAATTTCATAATAAAAATATAGCTACATGTCTAGATTGTTGTATAGACGTGTTTTAGGATTGAATAACTATCGATGATACTCTTTTAACGGTACTCCTATTGCATTATCCAGATTGAGATCTTTTGACATTTTTTTAAATTATTTTCTCGAGATTTACATAATTCGGTTTTTTATTTTTTGGACTGCTACGAGGAATAAAAAATTCTTATCTCTTTTACCATCTTGTCTTGTATTGCATTTTAAGATTATGTTATCTTATTGACTTTTATGTACTTATTCTAGACTACCTACTTCTATAATCATCTTATCTTCTTTAAATTATAAAATCCTAGATTTATATCAAAATAATCTATTTGTGTTGCTCAAAATTATTTAGATCGTTGTTGTTCTTAGTCAGACTTAATACAGTTTACACCAAGCTGGTTAAACACAGGCAACTGATACACATACACAACATTATGTGGTACCTACTGATTTCAGAATGAAAGGCGGAATTGATTGCACATGGTTTTGTTTCACTTTCGCGTGTGTAAACAAATTCAAGAAACGAACAAAATCATGGATAGTAAGGTAAGATTGTAGTGGACATATATAGAACAATCTAAACAAGTGAATAAGATAATCAAAACTCTTGGTCAAAACTGTCTTGTGGATATGAATACGTCATACAATAACAATATTAACTGAGAAGGTTCTTTCTCAAGCTTATCTGTATTTTAGACATTCCAAAATTCTTGATGTGGTAACCATGAAACAGTTTTTGATGAAGAAGTAGTAGTAGCATTGAAAACTAACGATTATGAAGTTTAAATAGCTCGAGATTTACATAAGGAACAAGATGTTGTTTATGGATGCGTAGACGCTTTAGATAGTCCGATGAGTCCCGGTCGGAATTTGTATCGAGCGCACAGGAATTTTTGAAATTTGAAACTCAAAATAACTAGAAGACAAATGTACTTACCAAACGTGGCGTTGAGGACACTTGGTTTAGAATTGTTTCTGGAGATTCCGAGCTAACGGATTACGTCAGCACTAAATGCTTAGCCTCATGACATTCAATTTGTCTAAGCTGAAAAGACTAAGAGGTAATAAAAGCTGGGGGCCTTAAATCTTGTATTACAGCTGTTATGAATGGCTACTGTAAGATGGCGCCTGTCACTAGTAGATGTGAAAGAGGACCATTTTTATAATAAATAAATAAAATTTTATCTGTTAAATAAAGAATTCCTAGAATTAATCTTGCAAGTCGATAAAAATGCCTTTTCTTTCCTAGTTCACGTTACCTACAAAATGTTTCATATTCTGTTTTGCGTCTAAAATATATCTCGCTAGATTAAAAACATTGTTAACGTATGCCGCTTATTTATCAGGAATCCAACTCCTTTTTGTATGTAGAAGGGTATTCTGACGACATACTGCACATTTTAGCGAAGGCTAGGTGCGGTCGCAGGGTGTGGAAAGGGTCAGCGTGACGCGCGCTGCGAGTGATTCAAGAGCATTTGGTCTTGGTAAGTTGGGAAATGCGTATAATGTTCACGTGTTGTTCTTTTGTAGTTAAAATCTGCTTTTAGAAAGAAAATGCCTTCTTACGATATACTTTATCAGATGATATTGAATTTCCTACAGAATGGAATTTTAGGAATTTCAGACTCTTTCTGTTTTTTTCGTTTTTGTCATGGACTTTATTGAGTAAATATAATTGTGTTGCATTCCACAAGATTGTTTTAAATTAAAGTTTATCTCTCCGAACGGGATTTCATGATATTATTGACCTTCGTCAATTTGTCTCTTTCAATTTTCGTATTTTTTATGCAAAAGCTCGAATGTACGTTTGTGAATTTTATTTATTGGCGACGCACATTATTAATTTATAAATCAAATAAATTACTAAAAGAAAAATTCCATACTGATCGAACAGCCAAGAAAAATATAAAAATTCTTTAAAAACGTTAATTACTATTTAGAAAGAAACTTAATCCAAAATCTATTGACTACTCTACACAAACTCTAAACCACAGAATCCACCAAAGTAAATAGAGGGGCATTAATTGGTTAAACACACAAATTGTATATCATCCCATCATTAACCTAGTTAATGTTCAAACACAGATTAAACCTCACTTTATAGGAACAACCACATCTAGATCTGCTCTACAAATTCCCCCAAAATCAATAATTGCCACAAGGAAAATTGTTTTAGCATATGCGCTAAATTTGATTTAACCCTCTGCTTTCTGTATTTATTAAACTGAAAAAATAATTTAACGTACAGTTTCGTTTCTAAACGATTCGTTAAAAACAAAAAGAATAACTACTATCGTATATTTCTCAATTGTTTCGACATCCTAACTCCCCAAATCTTTTTTTATTGTCATTCAATTTCAACATAGCATTCGTCAAGAATAAAAAAAAGAAACTCTCAAATAGAAGACTTTTCCATTCAGCCAAGATAGGGAGCTGTCTCGCCAATAATTTTTCGCCCTAAGGGTTTGCACACGTCAGGAAACGATTTCCCCAAACAGCAACCAGGTGGTTTGGAAACAAAAATGCTTTTCAAGAGATGAGGAAGAAAGAAAAAGAGCTATTAATAGTAGAAGTTTTGCATTTATAAACTGGCGTTGAGGTTATCGCATTTTTTCACACGTCAAATCGCGGGAGTTGTTAGGATTGCATAGCTTTTAGCACGTCCTACGTGACGGGACGATATAAACTGCATTCGAAGGGAAAATAAGTATTGATAACGTTCGTGTAAGAAAATCCCAACGTTATTTTCTTTGTTGGAAATCAATATTTTAGTCCCTTGTGTGAACGCAAAGAAATGTTGGCAAGATTCGAATTTGGTGTGTTTTGTAAAAGACAAAAATAGCGAGTTGACTTAATTGATAGTTCCTACAATGCATTCGTATTGTGCTATTTTTGTATGCCCTAATCTCTCTCTAGCTTGATCCAGATGCAAAGTTGTTGGCACGACTTCAATTGGATTTATTTTGTATTTTAGGTCGGCATGTTTTTGAAACCTTTTTGTGGGAAAAATTTATTTCCACCGTAAATGTTGAATATAAAGGAAACATAAATAGGTTGTACCAAAGTAACTTGCACAACATGTGCCACGCGTTTAAATTTGTTAAATCTGTAAAAAGTAGGTGTAAGTAAACACATTTTTCGTTAGTCGCTGTTTTATGTGGGATTTACGAAAATTAAGATGGTCAATATAGCAACCTAAAATAAACCTAAAGTTTATTCCTAATCTAATCAGCCCGATGATTATGGCAAGTCTACATTCAGATTGAAATGTAATAACTGTTTAAAAACGGAACGTTAATCAATTAATTGTTGGCTCGGAATCTATAACAAGCAAATAAAAGAATGAATCGATTTTTAAAATAGAAACTGAATGTCTTTCGTCTCGTTCATCAAAGATTACAAAATCTGGTTGATGTTTGGACAGTGGAAATCTGTTCTATGTATTGTGTCTTGAAGAAACAACGTTCCTTAATTTACCTGGGAATTTAGGGCATACCATCTTGAAAACAAGTCAGCATCTGAAAACTGTCAGTGGAATAGATTTAATTGAAATCGATTGGTCAAATGATAAAACTGTAAACTCATTAAAGATGTTTTACATTTCAGATTTCAATAATCATAAATTTGATATCTGATGAAAAAGTAACCATTAAAGGTTATTCAGTGAAATGTATTCATGCCATTATGGGAAGGTAAGGTGCTGACGGAAAGGAAATGGTTTTTGTTATATTCAGAAAAGAATTTTAGCTGAAACTATTATCAATTCTTAATTTTTTCTTCTCTGAGAAAAAAAGTTATTTATTGCAACGCAATTCTTGCCAATACAGAAAATTATTTGCGTAAATGCATTTCTAAAAACAAATCGTTTCTTCAGAGATTTAGATGATTTTGATTTCAAAGCTTTTTATCTAGACAAAGAACATTTTGTTCTAAAAACTAAGGAGGGATATTCGAAATGCAAAAGGTCTCTACACAGGATTTGAATGGAAACCAAGTAAATGAGAGATGCCAAATAAGTGAGAAGCTCTTGTACTATATCAGCATCTCAACTTCTCCATTCTCTGTTGAATTCTCATCTCGAGCAGAACCGGCAATAATGGTTATGCCGCCCCACCAAACTTAAAATTTACCACTACCCCTATTAAGAAACTAAAACAGTTCAATTTTTAATAAAGTTTCAATTTGGAATGCCCTTGGTTTTACATTCTTTTAATGAATCAATAAGGAAAAAATCGAATCGAGTACCTCGAATACTGCTAAAGCTCATCAAGAGTGTCCCCTGCTTGATGTATACATGTTAGAATGTGACCCATGGCCAAGTCAGGTTCTATCGTGCAGGCCACCTGTGGTGGCCAACAATCTAGCTTTGGCTATCTGGTGCTTTCAATAGATTATTTTCTGTAGTCTACGGGTGGGCTACATGATTATTTTTTCTTTACAACAGGACACTTACAGTGTCCAATTCAGGCTTTGTCATTCAACCGGGCACCAAGCCACCGCAAATGACCACCCACGCTCAAACTTTGCCTTACAGTCAAGTGTTAGATTTCGTTATCCAACAAACCATCTGCGGTGAACTCCATATGGGATGGCCCACGAAGAAACCTTCTATTTGTAATAGATCACTTTTGACAGTCCGCGATCGAGCTTAGACCTTCACCGTGCCACTTGCACCTTACGGTGGTTGATAGTCAGGCTTCGTCATCCAACGGGGCACCTGAGACGGCGAACAATCAAGCTTCGCCTTCTTACAACCTATCTTCGATGCTTCATGGTTGGCCTTTGTTTTCCACCTTGTCACTGCAGGTAGCCCATAGGCAAGTTTTACCTAAAAAGGGCTTTGGTCAAGTTTCTCTTTATAAAAGATATTTAGATTTTACCATCTAACAGTGGATCTTGGATGGGTTTTCAATGACAATCTTGGGTTGGGATTTGGCCTCAATAGAGCCACTTTCAATGGTCTACGACTAAGTCTAGCCTTACAACAAGGCTTCGTCTTCCAACAGGACATCTGAGATGACCAACGATCAAACGTTGACTACCTACAGTCGACTTCGGTGCTTTACAATTAATATCTCTCGCTATTCTACAGGATCAAGTTTTGCCTTCCAGCAAGCTGCTCTTGGTGGCTCACAGTTTAACATTACTAACTAACGGTCAATCTTCGCCTTGCAACAGGTCGGTGACCAATGATCAAACCTCCTTTTCTAACGGGTTACTTTGATGGCCCATCGTTGGGTTTTACTCTCCATCAAATAAACTTTGATAGCTCACAATTTGACTTCGCTCTTCACCTAGATATCTGTGATGGGTCTCAGTCAAGTTCCATCTTCTAAAGGGCCACCTTCCGTGGTTCACGGTTAAGTTTCGCTTTCCATCAAACTATTTAGAGTGGCTCACGACCTACTTTTTCCTCTAAATAGACCCACGATTGTATCTCATCCTTCATCAGGCCTCCTGCGGTACGATCAACTTTTATCTTAGAATAGTCAATCTTCGTTATTCTACAGGTCGCTTGTAGTGGTCAATGATCAAGATTTGTCTTCTAACAAAACTACCTTTGGTAGCATACAATAAAATTTTATCCCACCACCATTTTTGGTTCTTCACCGAACCACCCATAGTCAACTTTTGACTTCAAACTGACTACATCTGGTGACCTACAGTTAGTCTTAAACTTCCATCAAGCCTTTTGTAGTAATCCATGATCTACCTCTACCTTCAAGCAGGCTAGCCTCAGTGACCCACAGTTGAACTTCTCCCTCCAGTGGCTATCGATCTAGTTTCACCTTCTTACAGACTAGCTTTAGTAGCTCCCACAAGACTTGGTCTTCGATCAAGTAGCCAACGATTGAACATGACGCTCCACCGAGCCACCTGCGATGGCCAACGATTTAGTTTCAATTTTCGCATTGTTATGTTTGCTCTTCATGGAGCTATCGGTGATCCACGGTCGGCTTTTGATTTCAGATTATCTGTGGTTACTCACTGTTAGATTTTGACCTCTATCAAGCTACTTACAGTGGTCCACAGTCAATCTTCACCTTCAAACACTCTTAGTGGTCCACGGTTGAATTTCGCCCCCTATCGGGCCTCTTGAGGTCGGCCACAATTGATTTTAGTCTTTCAATAGGCCACTTGCGGTGGTAAATAACGAAATCTCACTTTCTAACAAAGTATTTTTGGCAACCCATGATAGGACTTGGTAGTTCATTATCGAGCTTTACCTTCTAAGAAGCCATCTTTGGTGGCTAACAATTGGACTCGATTAAGTTTTACCTTCCGATATACCACTTTCGGATTACTCTTGGCCCATGATCAGCTTTTTATTTTATACTACCTGTGGCGATCCATAGTTAGGCTTCACTCTCTATCCAACTATCTAAGAAGGATTACAACTTACTTTTGCTTTATAACTCTGACAATCAGTTTTCATCATTCCAATGATCAACCTTTGCTTTTTTTTGAGCAGGATTTCTGCAGTAACGTTCACTTTTTGTTGCTGACATGCCACCTGCGGTGGTTGACTTTCCAACAGGCCACTTGCTCTGGCGTCTAAAATGAAAACCTAGTAACTTCAACTACTGTTAACAAGACAATTTTGGAATTAATAGCATTTGAAATCGCAAAATTGCTTTTTTTTGTCAAACTGGTTAAGTGACTTGCAAGATCTTGACGAAGAACGGCAGCACTTGCCTTCCAGCAAGTTACTTGCAATAGCCAGTTGGTATGCTTTGCTTTTCCACTGACCACCTATGTTAACCCTAGACGTAGAACCAAGCCAATGGTAGCGAGCTTCGATCTGAAGATACTATGGTGTTTTCAATTTTTCTTTTTGTCCATTCCAATTTTTTTGTCTGTTTGAATGTAAAGAAAAGATTCCTTGTCTATTATTGCTTTCCATTTTTCCAAAGATATTTGGTTTTCTATGTACTCTTAGATATTGGAATTGTCAAATAGCATGGTGACGATCAGGAAATAATTTATTTTAGTTGTATCAAAGAAATATTTGAAAGAAACACAATGGTTTTCTAAAAAATCTAGTGAAGATGTTAGGTTGCTTGTGGTCAACATTTTTGACATAAATTATTAGGTTGATACAAAATAGCAGTCTCATGAAATAAACTAATTTGGTGATCTACCACAAGATTGTCAAAACCGTCTTTTAACAGCAACAGTAATATTTTGATTACCAATCTCTTTGGTATCTTTGAAGATGGTTTCCTGTTATATGTTGTGTACAATTCTATCGATACCAATCCAGGAAGTCTTAATTATTACTCTTGGGTGCATGCTTTTTGACTTGAAGCTAATAAGCTTTTTGAATAGTTTTTGATGATCTTAATAGAAAACTACAACAGATTCTGTGAAACATTTGCGATAAACCTTGTGAAACAGATTAAAGTTAGCGTTTATCGTATTATGTGGCTGATTCTATGAAAAACAAAAAGGTAAGTGAATCAAGTACAGTTAAAGAAATTTTTCCAGTGAACATGCAGTTGTGCGGAAATTTCTCTACCAATTTGACACGAAGAAAATAGCTTCTGAATAACGTTAAGTGGGACACCCTGTATATTGTGCTCGTTTAAAATATACTACAGATTTAATCTGCAGTAAAATGTAGAAGCGGGTTCCCATCCCTGGTTCTGGAGTTTGTATATCTTTAAAAGCAATAATTTTAGAGCAGCTGATTAACAAAAATATTTATTATAACAACAATATGGCAATAGCACTTTCGAATTTTAAGATATTTTTAAAAATAAGTTTTTAATTTGTACATAACTTTGTGAAAATAGAGATTTTATTGTCTTTAAACTTGAAATAAAATTTGCCTTAATTGGTAATGACACATACACATCCTGTGTGTATAATAATGATAAAAGAATTAGAAAGTAAAAAAATTAAATCTAAAACCTCTAAACGAAAAAGGTGCGTTAAATTGGGAACATTTCGTCAATTAAAAATAGCTTTAGTTCTCGTTACCCTCGAAAATAAAACAATGTCTCGTTTAATTGTCAGTGAATGTGAACTGCATCCATTATTAATTTTTTTTCTTTTTTTTCTAATTTCGCTTTATTCATACAGTTAATTCCTCCATTTTAACAAAAACAAAAATTACCATTTAAATTTTAAAACTGAAAATCGAAAAGAAATCATTTCGAAAATCTCTTTTAAAGGTATGACAATGTGGCAAAACCCAGATTTTTTCGAGATTTTCATGCGGGTTTCACGAGCGTGAAAACGTCTTAAAATATTAATAAAAATCGCTTAACTTTCCCATTGTTAATCTCGTTTCCTCGTTTCCTTATAGCCAAAAGGATAAGGAAAGTGCAGTAGTCGGCATCTGAGTCTGACATATCATGAATTATGCAGCCGAGCAAAGCGCTCTCTCTACGGGGCCTTTTATAGCAAGCCTCAGTCCTGTGGGGAATTATCCTTTGAATAAGTAACCACGGTGAAACGCGTGTCCCCCCTTAACTTTACACTAGTTTAGACCTAAACTGATTGAATATTTATACTTTCAGACAGCTGGTCTTGTTTTTTAAAAGTCTTTTTCCGTACTACTTTTCCCTTAACAGAAAATTAACCTGGAAAAGTTTTTTTTTCTGTTATATGTGTGCCTGTGTGCATGCACTACGTGCTCTTGTCTGTATGTGTTTTCTGTTCGCTTCCGCTTTGTTTTTCTTTATATTATGTAAGAAGTTGGTGTTGAAAACTAGAATGTATGTCCAACAGGATTGGACCTACTTCAAACAACGAGTTTAGCTGACGTTTTTCCAATTCGTTAGATACGAACTTGATAAGCAGGAAAGACTTCCCCAAAGAAGAAACTTTTACCTTCTTGTGTTTTTTTTCCTTTTTACACATTTAAGACATTTATTTTACTTTCTTTTCTAATTTAAGTTGAGGAAAATATCGCTTTCGTGCAAAAAATCGATCCATAAATTTTTAAGCGCTCTGACGCTGCTAACTTTAAGCTGTCCCCAAAGTAGATTTAGGATGTGTAACGTAATGTATAATTGCGTATAGTATAAAAGTAAAGAGATAATTGAACTGGCTTTAACATGTTTAATTCGATTAGAAATAATAATTATAATAAAATAATAAAAACTAAGAGTTTTTAGATTCTAAAATATTCTAAACTCATAATTTGTATGAGTTCTTGTTTTTTGGAATTTTAACACTATTCACAATTTGGGAATCTTGTAACAAGGTAACAAAAATATATCTACGAGAATAGGACCAAGCTGGAAGACGTCTGGAAAACTAAAATTTCTTAAATTAATTTTTTATGTTGCCTACCTCCCTCTATCCAACCAAGCATTTTGACCTACATCTTCGGAAAGAATTTCGTGCAAAATTATCTTTTTTGACACCTTGGTCAAATCATCTCTGCCATCTTTCATAAAGGATATAATACTAACACGGTACGAACGATCTTCATAGAAGTATTGGAAAAGATCAGCAGATCGTTATGAATTCCCGGAAAAAATAATTTGTAGGTCAAGAATATTAGAGTGTAAACAAGAGGTCCAAACGTCAACAAAATGATCGATCAAAACAAAGATCGTTCTTGAAACCCTCCCATCGTTTGATTTTTAGTCTCAGAAGAACTCAGAAGAAAAAACTCAAAACATATCAAAAACTTGCTCCTCCTCAAAGATACCATTACCTCATGATGATTTCACGTCGACACAACCAATGGCCACTAGACACAGGAAGAAGATAATGAAGAATTCAAGACTAAATAGCACATCCGTCAATAACAACCCTACAGAAAAAGTTAGTTCCACCAAACCCTATTTAGCAAGAATTACCACCGAGGACTTCACCGATCTGTCCAAAACGTTACCGAAGTATCTCCATACATTGGACTGTTTGTGTCACCTTTGCAACACCTCGTAATTGCGTTTCCACTTCTACAGTTACTGGATGAAGAAGAATTTATGCCTATAATGTTCGGTGATTTCCTTTGGCAACTGCAAAATAGTATTAAAGATAGATAGACAGGAGAATTGGCTTTTAGCTTTTGCTGTTGCTGAAACACTCGTCAGGCTCCATATTTCATAAAGTTTCCAAAAACTGCCGATTCAAAATATCTGAAGTGAAGAAATGACACTCCTGTAGTCCTCTTCGAAGATCAGAATCCTCTCGTGGTTAAGCTTGAACTGATTAACCTGATGCTATTAAATTAGTCTATGCAAATGAGCTGGTGTAGGCGACACAAAACAGATAATGATGCCACGTACACGTAACTTATTTTAGTATCCATTTCCGAAACTGGAATAGGAATCACCTTAGTATTTTGGTTGCTGTTTACACAGTCAGGTGGGTATAACTTGAAAACTTTGAGAACGCCAACATCAAAACAGCTGTGAGATAACTGCAGTGTTCGGAGTGTAATAAATTCAGGGGGCGCAAAGCGCAAACAACCAATAAATTGAAAATATCCAGCTACAACCCTGAAAATCAGTGAGCGACCTCTTTTCTAATTTATTTTTGCGTAAGATGCCGAGCCCGAACAATTAGGATAAATCTTTGCTTTTCGAGAGGAAGCTGTTTTTCAATCCAACATAGTTCAACTTGTTGGTTGAAAGTCTGCAGTTCTCGTTTGGTGGGGTAAGCGTGTAATTAAGGAATGACGCCACGACAGGGACTCTTGGAAATGGAATCTTTAATCCATAAATGGTTTTCTGATTGAATCGGTGAAATCAATTTCTTGTCAACAAACGTCAAAAGACGGAAAAGAGCAAACATGACAAAAAGAAAAGAAAGGAAACTGGAGACATTCTGGATGGCAACATCATCCATACATATGCATGGACAGAATCGATGTGACGGTGGGTTTACTTTTGTTGGGTGTGGACAAATTACTGAACGTGTTCGAATTGCTGTTGGTTAACGATACACTAGAGGGGTTGAATTGAGGATATCCTCGAGGTCGGCATAACATTACCTTGAGAGGTGAGGTGACACGGTACCTTAGTTATTCAAATCATACAAAAGCTAAAACCGACACTTACGATTCGGTATCGGTCGGTTGGGGTGGCTGTGTAGCAATCGGTTATGTAAATGGTGTCGGGATCGGTATGTTTATGCAATGGTAATGGTCAATCGGTTTGTTTTATACTTTATTAGGCTTCTTCTTCGGCTGTCTATTACATGGTGAAGATTGGACTGTTCGGATGCTGATCTATGGAGGGAAACAATTTATAATTTTAGCGGTCCAAACAAACATTGCCCTCATTTTATATATTGAGCAAACACTTCTACGAAGCTGATGCCAATAAACATTTTT
>VTPC01003167.1:0-21641 GCA_011009095.1 Ignelater luminosus
GGAAAAATAAATTTTCTTACTTTATAATACGTGGCATTATATTTTTTATGTGGATAAAGGTAATATAAATTTAAATTTACTTATACATTAGGAAGCTTTATACACAAAATGGAGATTAATTTTGAAAGCTCCCAACCTGAAATTAATTAGAACTTCAGAATCCAACGCTGATCGAGAGCGTACGGATTTTCGTTTCATCGCTTTATCAGAAACTTTCTAGATTTTGTGTATAGCTTATTTAGCATTAGGGTAAAGCCGATTCATATATTTTAAATTTCTTTTATATTTCTGGAAAATAAAACGTTACTGTCAAGTAGAGAATTATTACAATATCTTTTCAATCGGAATTCGCTTTCTGATCTAGATTGTCTGCATATCGAATGCTGTTTATGCGAAAGTACATTTTTTCTCTGTCGATTGCTTTTTATAATATATTACGTGACAGATTTAGCGTGAAAAGCAGGAAAAATTATTTTACGTTCCCTGTTATAGTAATAATCCTTCAATGCTGAATGTTTCCATGCATAACAAATAAAAGCTGACAAACAATTTACCTAATTCCTTAGACTTTTTATATTATTCAATTTTATAAATACATGGTCTTGCAAAAACTTTATTTATAACGAACAAGATGCTTCATCTTTAAGCCTACAAACAAGTTATGGTCCCATGGGGACACAAAGTAGAGCTTTTGAATTGAGGATGTTGGCTCAAACTGAACGCTGCCTATTCCAGCCTACGGATAAGCGATCCAACGCGTATTGTGTTCATATTTATGAGGCATATGTAAAATGTACTAGAAGGAATACCTATTGAAATATATACAGAGCTTAAAAGAAGGTCGCTTCTGCGTTGAAGTGATTTTCTGGAAGGTTTAAAATTTTCAACATTCGTAGAATTCAGTGGACTGAAATTTTAACTTAAGTTACAAACTGAATTCATACTTAAAAGTAAACGTTTATAATAAATATATACAAAATTTAAGTCGCGTTGCTAACTTAAATGTTTAAAATTTCACCTTCAATAAATAATTAATACTTAATTAAGCTTTTAACACTGACAGACAAACTCCTACTAAAGAAAAATAAACTTTCAACTTTAATTCAACAACTTTGTTGTTTTCTTTGATCTCAAGCTAATATTTTACTTTACTTATAAGATGAAACCACAAACTTCCTTCAAACAAGGATTGACTGACTACAGCATCTTTCCAGTCAACTTTAAACCAAAATGAAATCTCTTTAAGTTATTTTCAAACGGTGGAGAGGAGCACGATTAAAATTTTAATATGTACGTTATTAAAAGCAAGGGTTATTATTATTTGCTAAGGTGTACCTAATTCAAAGAATTACATTTGTACAGTCTTACAGCAAATTAATGTCTGAGTTCAATTCTTTTTTATTTTTCTAAAAAGTATTTTAATCTTCCTTCAAAGCTTTTCTAATTAAAGTCATTACTTCTTTTTATTTAGTATTTATTTATAATTAAGACATTGTTTTATTATAAGGCTGTACGTTTTATGGTGAACTCATATTT
This sequence comes from Ignelater luminosus, assembly GCA_011009095.1. Lineage (NCBI taxonomy): Eukaryota > Metazoa > Arthropoda > Insecta > Coleoptera > Elateridae > Ignelater > Ignelater luminosus. The sequence continues at coordinate 1,537 of VTPC01003167.1, forward strand.
GGAATTTTTCTTGACAGATCTTCTAATATGTTAAATAGGATTACTTCACTGATGTTTGTAGCAAACATTCCTCTAATTAGTGGAACCCCTAATGCCAAGCTGCTTGACTACCCGTGGGGGATTATTTTGTGATCATCACATAAATATAGTTCCGTCTCTGTTCAGCGACGACGTTCATATCATAAAGTCGTTATATAATTATTCTTAAATAAAAGTGTGATGCATTTACGCGAACTTTATATGAACAGCTATTTAAAATAGATATATGCTAAAATTTTAATGCATTCAGTATTAATGTAAATTCAATCAAGGGTCAGTATAACATCACTAACATGTTGCATATAATGGTTTATAATGCATTCCTACTTCCTATATATAGGTCGTTAATCGAAATTTAATTCCGGCATGATAACAGTACCTGGGGTCAAATAACACGCCATATAATCTGCCTTTGTCCGTTACGTTATTATTTTCTATTTTAGAATAGTTTGAAAATTCTAGCAACACAGTATTTCTAATAGAATTCTATTAGTAGATTTATTTTTATTTCTAAAGTAGTATTTTAAAATATTATTACAATTATAACATTCAATTTTATTAAGTTTTCTCGGTTTATTCATGAACGGTATTGTTAAAAGAAAAAACTATTCTTAGTAGATGAATAGATGTTTAGTGTAGAATTCCAGCGAATGTTGCTATGTATTCGGACAACATTCACTTTATTCGACAATAGAAAATATCACACCAGTTTATAATAGAGAAAGCAATTTAGTTTGTGGTATGAATTGTATACATATACGAAGTTTTAACATAATGTTCATAAAGTTCGTAGCGTGACCGCTTCAGGATATTACACAAGACAACGAAGCCGCAAATTCCCTTGCTTCCGGAAGTAAACATGCACATTGCTTAGGTATTATTCCTACTTCATCAACCGTAATACGCGTTCTAATAGTAATGTACTATAACAACAAAATAAATATAATAAAATAGTTAACGAATTACTGCTGGAAAACAAAGAAGCTGAATGTGTTCTCTTTCTCCAAGAACTTGATATCTTAGAAAAAATAAACCCGATACACATACTCAACAAAGTGTTAGATACTTTCTGATGCTCAAAAAATCAAGATAGAATTACTTAAATTTGTCTATGACTTTATTACACCGTAAGCCACTGAAACGTAATAGTTTGATTTCCAGGGCGGGAGTACATTCCAAAGTCACTACACTTTCTTACAGATTAGTTAGGTAGTGTAACGTAACCCTGCGTTACCAAAAATTAAATATTTTCTTTAAACAAACTAGGATCCTTATGTCCTAGACCGGCTGAGCTCAGGGGTGGCCTTGAGCATGGATAATTATAATTCGAGGGGGGAAAACACAATAAAAACACACAAATAATTTACCGTACCAATATATATATATATACTAAAAACACAAAGTATTATATAATTTAATACCATCGAAAAATTATTAGAACGATTATTTAAGTTCAAAGAAATAGAGCATACAAAAATTTAAAATTCTATTTAGTCTTAATAAAAGTCTTTTAAGCATAGAGTAAATTGAAATTCTCAAGTCATTTAATAAATTAATTTGAAATAAAAAAAAAGACAGGGAACATAATGTCAAAACGGATGAAAAATAAACAATCAAGGAACTTACTTGAAAGTAGCAGATTCAGCTGATAGAGCTATGTCAGACCGAAAAAAAATGCTTCTTAACCTGAAACAAAATTCCAAACACAACTGTTCTAATAATTGTGGCCCATCCCGTATGAAATCATTAAATTGAAATCAACATTAGATCTTAAATCATTCAAAAATCTATTTTTATTTAACTTAACAAAACTTTAAAAAAATTCAGCTTTATTTACAGCATCTTTTTATGAAATGAGTGTAGTGCAACGTTACGGAAAAATTTAACTCTAAGCTTACTTAGAACGCAAAAAGACATCTTGAAGCAAAAGAAAATAATTAGAGTGTAACATTTCAATGAATCTAGTAAACAATTTGGTTACAAGGAAATCCAATAAATTATAAAAAACTAATTTATAATGGTTAATCGTTCCTGAAGGAAAGAAGCCGACAATAAAAATTTAAAAGTCTTGTAACACCATGCGACGGGCGACCGTACTCGCAATCAGGAGATGACGTCTAAAATTCTTAGGAGGTGATGGAACAGCTTCCCACTACTGCATCGGAAGGAACCCCCAATAACGCTGCCGTCTCCTGCAAAATCGTTCTCTCAAGGAGCTGCAGGCTCTCCCAAAAGATTTGCTTCAATACGTTTGAAGCTTCTTAACAAAGTATGCTAAATAAGGTAATCCCAGAATTTAAGGGTGGCCTGCACAGTAACACTAAACACCTCTCCTCAAGTGGAAACAACAAAAAAATTTAAGCGGTTTGAAACCACAACCCGAACGGTTGATCAGCACACCCGTTCGTCCTAAGCGAGTTCCTAAAACTCACCCCCATCGAAATTCGGAAAGTGAAACTGTAGGCAAAATGCACAATCTCCAACCAATAAGCATTCAGAAAGCCAGTTTGAGGACACCAAAGGGATATATGGCAACTGCGGATTGGTCCAAAAATCTTAAAAGAGAGTTTAACCTTCGAAAAACTAATCACGAAAATATCGCTCAAAACACGCATTCCTTTAAGATAAAAATTAAATATCACTGAGAACAATAGAAACTCCAATGAGGCAAGCAAAAAAGTTGTTTAAACCTAATAAGTGAATAGGGAATTTAGACAAAAGGCAGATGTCTAAAAAAATTTTAAAAAATCGCATGCAAATAGCTAGAAATGGACCAATACTGATGCTACCTATTCTGAATCTAATAGCCAATCATTAGCCAAATGAACGATAATAGATAACCTCTGTTAATTAACTGATATCAAATAATGTCAAACAGAACAATAAACGAGTAAAATCATATAAAACAAGCAGAAATTAATTCTACAAAAGCAAAAGATGTTTGCTTAAACTACATCTGGCAACTAGAAATAACTATAGATCACAAAATAAGATCGATTCGGGCCTTCCCAAAGTAATTATAACGAAATAATTCTTAAGATTTTAGTACAAAGAATATTCCCATGTGCAACATAAATTTAATACAAGCAAAATTATTAAAAATTTCATTTCAATGATATATAAGGTGGTCTAAAAGTATATATTTTCGTACGAATTCTTATAGGAACGGTGACATAGATTAAAGATATTAAGCAGCACCAAGTGAAGATAACCAAAATTAGTGAAGGCAAGACCCATGTAAGGTTCATAAAGAAAGGAACGTTGCAGTAGTATTACAGAATTTTTTTAGAAATGTGTTGCCCTATAGCTTTTGCATGGGAATCGAACCCACGTTATTTATACCGAAGTACACGAAATCTAATTTGTCTTGTGACAAGTATTAATTTACTGCAGTAGTATCTTGGTATCGATTATGTTTCTGGGCGGAAAGCGCAAGAAATTAAGTTTACTATTAGATTACAACAAGTTATACGTAGCTTCAAAGTGTTTTCTAATTCCTTTCCTCTTTACCTAAAGGAGATCCGTATCCAGAAATATAGATGATTTGAAAAATTAAATGCAGGGCTATCTTTTAGACTATTTTGCCGTATCAAAAAGAATGCTAAGAAGAAGCAATTATATGGGTCACCTATACCTAGTTGTTAATGGATTTTTCATTTTTCATTTTTTTTCATATTTGACAAAACCCTTTATTGCGAAGGGGGATCTAGTTTGAACTCCTTTAAACAAAATAGATGCACCTTAGGGACCAAGTCGAGTTAGAATAAGTACTGCTAAATAGAAAATTGCTCAACTCCATTCGGATACTTACAATTATATTTTGGATTAGTCTACAAGGTCAGTAGATGCGTGTATTATTTTCGGAATACTGTATTGAAATCTTAGCTTCGATACATCTAAATTATCACAAGAACATGTTTAACTTGATACTCAAAACCACCTCGTATCACTAGAATTTTCTCATTCAAATTATTTTTGATCGAAGAGTTTCAACATCTAGTTGCAAGTTTTTCAAACGTGTAAGTTAAAGATATTACTTTGATGAATGTAAACATGAGGTAATTTTAGCTTCAGCGACCAAAAGGTTAGTGTGTTGTGACGTAACTTAAAAATATTAATCAATATACATATAAACAATTCTAATATATAAAGTTTAATTAGTATAGCGTGTAACATAAGCAAATAAATGCATAGAAGCTGGTAATACAAAATTATTCAAATCTTTTAAAGCCGAATAGCTACATAGCTTTTTAATTATTGTTTTTCAATTATTTCTAAATTTAAACTAATGATGTTATTATTTCAACTCTATAAAACAAGAGAGTTTTGTTTTAATTAAATTAGTTTAATGTTAGCGGAAAACTCTGTAATATAAAAGTTAATAACAGGCATATAACAACCATTTTAAATAATTAATTACTAGAACAAAGTTACAGAAATAGCATTTATGTAAAATGTGTGTTGATTCCACCAAATGAATCGTGATTTTGTTGGCAGAGTCTATGTGTTTCAATCATATGGTACAAATAATCACATGTTGGAGTTCTCTGTGCAATAATTAAAACATTTCAACAAGCTGCTGTTATTCGCTAAGCTCAATTTTGCTTTAGTTTTCCAAATACCAAAAACGTATTTTTTATGAACATCTAAAAATGGAATTATGTTAAACTAGCGCCACCTTAAGTGCGTAAAAAAAAGAACAAAGTGACAAATCCATAGTGCCTTAACAGCCATACTTACAATTTGCACCCGTGTGTATACTCGTATAGTTTTCGTACCTCTTAACGTATATTACAATTTTTACGTAGAGGCTTCAGCACGTGTGACTTGTATAAATCGTCAGTTTTAATGTCGGTTGCGGTTGCTGGTAATTTAATAATTTTTACAAAATGGAAAATCTTTTCGAAAGATTCGGTGATGTAGAACACATCAAAAAAAGGTATGTTGTCGAAAATAAATTCTTTGAATAATTATGATGATATTCAGTTTTGCCAGATTTACAGGTAGTTATCAGCTATTATTATCTAAAGGCCGTAAGTAAATAGTACAGCTTCACATGATTGTCTTACCAGAATGATTAGGAACACCAGCTTGACGAATTATCAATGCATTAAGAAACGATTTAGACATTCTGATAAATAATCCATTCCTAAAGACATCCAGGTAATGGTCACTGAAAGGTATTTGTTTTAAGGAGTATATCAGTAAGACTTGGCCAAATAATTTACGAATTCTCTCAAGAAACTATTTGCAAAGTCACTTCCAGAGTGTACAAGGCAGTTGCAAGACATTCTAATTAATTTATCAGGTTTCCAGATAATCCCAAGGATATTTCAAGATAAAAAGTTAATTTCATCGATCATGTTGCTGGAATGTCTAAAGCTAATAATTGTACGCATATCACCATAAAAAAATCCCGTGCAAGCTATCTGTGACTCAAATTGTTGCAAACTGGAAAGAAAGTGCTCACTACACCAAGATTTAGGAATTTTGTAATTTAGGAAGACAAGTTCAAGAATCTACGATAAATGATACCTTAGTAGGAGATAGTGAATATGCGCTTACTTCATATATATTCACATCTTTAATGAATCCAACCACACTTTATGAAAACCGTTACAATTCGGCTCATGTGAAAACGCAAAATTGCATACAGCGCTTATTTGGTTGGCAGGAAGGAAAGAATTGATATGGAAGGTTTTATTACATAATTAATTTATTTTTTAGATAATTAATTAAAGTTGTCTTACTGGACGCATTTACAGGCAATAATATTGACTTATTTCTCCTAAATTTATATTATTCTGTTTTACATTGTACTTCCATATCAGGTATTCAGGGCCGGCGGAACATGATTTTCTGAGGTATGGAGTGCAACAAAAAGGTCGTTACACATCGATGGGCTAGCGCATACAGTGTTGAGTGATTGTTTTGACAAAGTGTGTACATTAGGTAAAGAAGCAAACTGCAGTTTCGTATGCACAAAGGTGCTAAGTAATAACGATAATTTTAAACCAGTTGGCGTCATCTAACGAAATTAATAAATACATTAATCGTTCTGGAAAGGAGATTCCAGAAAAAAGGCATCTGAAGGTGGATTGCCTAAAGTGCAGGTTTAAATGTCAAGAACATTTCTTTAAAACTAAAGGGAACAACTGTGTGCACATTGTTACAGCTTAGCAGATTACACGAGAAAACAACTCATTGTTAAGTTCTTTAACACAAATACAAATAGTGGCTATATCTAGGGGTAAACTAAGTCTTGTAACGAAAAACGGAAAAGACTCAACAATGTATTATTTAACAGGCAATAGAGAGCATCGAGTCTGCCTCAAATCTATTTTGGCACTTTTGCTGTATCTCATAAAGTTATCGAGAAGTGTGTTAAAGGAATGACAGATACGGAAAGGAAGAATAGCAAACCCCACAATGCAACATCTGACGTAGACAGGCAGTAAATTAAGGATCATATCACTTCCTTTCCATAGATATAGTCACATTACTGCAGGCGTAATTCAACTAAAAACTATCTCGATACAAATATCTCCACTATGTACCGATTACATCAAGACTTTTACGCTTGTAGAAATGTGAAACCGGTCTCACAGTTTGTGTACCAAAGTATTTTCACGATTTTGAACCGACTCTTGTCTTTTATTGTTCAAACAAGGATCAGTTAGGTTGTATAACGCATTCAGAGAGGACAAGAAGAAAGATGGCATCAGCAGAGCTGGGAAAAACATTTAAAGCCATAATGTTTGATCTTCAAGCTATTCTGCCCGTACCATTTGCTGGCAATTTTCAGATATTTTCACAATTTATGATGGATCTACCCGAGATGGTTATTGCTACGTCTGAGAGGAAACATATGGCAACAAAAGTAGTTCTAAGATTGGGTCGTGCCTTCTGACATATTTAATAAACCTACCCAAAACTGTAAACCACGTAGCAGCCTTTTAAGACACGTGCAGGTGTCACAGCCATGCTTTATGCTGTTAGTTCAATCGAACATCTTTAAACCAGCGACTTAAAATATATGAAATCAGACATTCATACCTGGAAGCTGATTTAATGCACTCTGCAATTAAGAGGGATCGGGCACATAAAAAAATTTACAGCACTCGGGAGTGGTATCAATTGACAGTGTCAGCTGCAAGGATAAAACCTACACCTATCAACTTACTCTTTTAAAGCACCCAGACGTTTTTAATTTAATTTAAGTAATTTTTTTGACAAAGTGTGTACATTAAAGAATCTTGTCTATGACGTTATGTCAAACAGTACTCTAAATTGTGTTGGAGACAAGGTTGAATGGCTAAAAATCAAGTGGTTGCGTTTTCAGAAAGTAAAACCATTCACAGTTCAATGTAAATACGATCTATCATCAGAAACTTTTTTGGAAATTGATATTACATAAATCAGAGGAAGATTCGGTTGCAAAAAGAACTGGACTTCTGTTCAGTTTACATCTAAATATCCCGATCGCATTCCAATGTCTGATAAAAAGAAGAATGACCTTGTTTATTTACTCAATAAAAAGATTATTCCGGAAGATAACATTGATTTCATTGCTAGTCTTCCATCAAGATTGAATTCAACGCAGTTAGCACTTCACACAGAAGCATACTAACCTGCAATGAAAATATTTTTAAAGACATTTTTGTGTTTCATAAATGAGGATATTTTTTAGTTTTTAGGTGGATCTAAAAGTCTGTTGTTACTATTTTCTTATTTAGTACATTAAGGTAACTTAGTAACACATAAGAGTTAAGGGAGAAAGATTTTGAGAAAATATAAATTTTCTAAGCTGTTATAACTTTTATTCAAATTTTTCTAACTCTTATTATCAAACAGTCGTGTATAGTTTACCAAAATGAAATCAACTATTTAAAAACACCCTTGTTTTAATTAATATTACGTTCAAACTTTCTTTTTGGAATTATGCCAATTAGCTATTTTTTGCTTACCAGGAATAGGCCTCTACCTGTGCCACCCAGAATGTTTCATATGCCATTTGTTAGTGCTACTGGAGAGTAGTTATTACCCAAAAAGTTTTAGAGTTTCAGCTTACGGTGACCGAGATACATCGTTTGGAGTTATGAATCTTTAGCCAAATTGGGTGGGTCAAGGAATTTACGGTATTAATTCCTAGCTGATTCTTCCATTCTTTACTTACCCTATCTCCCCAAATTTCCAAAATTAAGTACACAAGAACAGCTTGGTTACGTATGTTTCTGTGTAGTTTATCGTAATCCCCTGGTATGGGGGGTTTCAACTTATATGTCTTTCATTTCCCAGACACGTCTGAAGCCTGAGCTATGAAATTTTGAATTTTACGAATTTCTTCCCAAAAATACAACTTTTGTAAGCTGAAACCCTAAAACGTTTTGGGCAATATCTACTCTCCAGCAGCACTAACGAATGGTATATGAAAGATTAAATTCTGGGTGGAACAGGTAGAGACCTATTCCTCGTTAGTACCTTTGTGCGCTAGACCAACGACATGTAAGCGAAATAGGCGCGCGCACGGGAAAGCGATTTAAAGGATTGAAAAGTTCTTTTATTATGTATCATCTATAAATAATGAACATTTATTTATTATTATAAATGATAGATACATACATTTATATACATTAAATAATAAAATAATAAGAAATAAAAAATATATATGTTAATCGACAAAAATTGGCAATTAAAATACGAAATTTTTAGCTATGAAACTCCATACTTAAAAAAATGTCAAGGATGGAGTGTTCCATATTTACCATATGCCTTCCTCCGGCCCTGCATGTATTTTGTTTTCATGTTTTATTCGGGGTGGTTCATGAAATAGTTTGGCCAAACTCTGGGACAAGCTGAACTTGTTATAAAAATAAAAATTTGATTCTACAATAGCAGGATACTAACACACCATCCAGATCGACATCTTCCTGGTTAGGAGACATGCAATATTTGTTTGATTGTTAGTGGAATCAAATATATGTATATCGTCTACAAAGTCATAGGGAACCAAATTTTTAATAACAAAATTTGCACTAGATGCTTCAGGGAGTGAAAAAACAACCACTGGTGTTTTTCTTCTCTGTTAAAATGACTAACATGCATTATTCCTTCTTTTTCATTCTACTCCACTGTTCCTTAAGTTGGTTTATGCTTCATACTCTTTCATTTCCTTTAAATATTTTATATAATTCCTTCCTGCCTTTTCTTTATCAATCTAGAATCTACTGATTTGTTCTTTAGAATTTCGTTATATTTATTCATTTCTAAGAACAGTTCTTGTTTGTCTTCTGACCAGTTTATACTTTTTTCCTTTCGTCTTTTTCATTTTCCGAAATCATTTTTAGTTGAAATATTATTAGATCCCCAAAACTGAATAAACAACTTAAATAACACAATTTTTAAGTTTTAATTAATAAAAATAAAATAAAACAATGGTCGCTATGGTAATAATAAAACTAATCGTCCTGACAACGTTTAGATTCCGGGATGTCTATAGTATTACCCAGATTAATTTTCATACAGGTGTGTGTGCCTACGCTATCATGTAGTAAGACGAACATTGTAATAAAAATGACACATTGTCTATAAGCAAAGCTATAATCCTGTACATTACTTGTAAATGAAAATGGAACCTGGAATTGTGACTAAAAGCAGAGCAAACAGCTCTTACTCCTTGATTCCTGGTTAGTGGTAAATAAATTTAAAGAACATGAATTCTTTTAATTTCTTTTGCCTTAAAGACTGCGTAGTTTCTATTAAAAGGCAGACAAGTATTAATTCTGTGTTTTATTTCTCAGCAACGTTAAGTTTCTAAATAACTAATAACACAATTTGTATAAAGCTTACTCAAATTCAAATAACACATACGAGGGTTGCGATTTATATTTCTGGCCTTGGCAACACTGACTGTTTCCAGGCGTCAGCTGACATTTCCGGTGTAAACTTTACATTGTTGAACATAACCTCAACCACAACATTTTGTCATTTGAGTGCGATTAGTGTTGTTTGCAGTTAATTGAAAAGTGCATTCCCTAGTAAAAAATGGAATTGACCCGTGAACACTTTCGTGGAATTATTTTTCATAACTTTCGACGTGGATTATCACGACAAGAGTGCATCAATGAACTTAATACATTATATAGCGATAAAGCTCCATCTTACAGCACCGTAAAAAACTGGTATAATGAATTCAAACGTGGCCGATGTTCACTCCAAGACGAAATCCGTGAAGGCCGTCCAAAATCTGTCGTTGTGCCTGAAGACATCGATGCTGTGAGTGAACTGATTAAACAAGATCGTCATGTGACATACCGTGAGATTGAGGCATCTTTGGGCATTAGTATGACTAGCATCAACAAGATATTACATGATCATTTGGCCGTAAAAAAATTTGTTCCCGTTGGATCCCGCTTAACCTGACCAATGCTCAAAAGAAGGCTCGCGTCGACTGGTGCATTGAAATGTTGAAAAAATTTGCGAAAGGTGCATCAAAGGCTGTGTATAACATCTGCACAGGTGACGAATCATGGATCTACGCATATGACACCGAAACAAAACAGCAATCAACTGTGTGGGTCTTTTAAGTCGAGCCAAATCCAACAAAAGTTGTTCGCGGAAGAAGCACATCGAAGCAAATGGTTGCCTGTTTCTTTGGCATTACCGGTCATGTGGCAACAGTGGCGTTAGAGCAACGTAAGACGGTCAACTCTGAATGATACACAACCATTTGTTTGCAAGAAGTCATTGGAGAAATTCGGAAAACTTCAAAGAAGAGGCGAATCATTCTTCATCATGACAATGCAAACTCTCACACCTCTGCTCAAACAATTGAATATTTAACCAGCCAGAAGGTCGAGTTGATGGGTCATCCACCATACAGCCCTGATTTGGCACCCAATGACTTCTTTTTGTTCCCGTACATCAAAAACAAACTGCGTGGTCAACGATTTTCAACACCAGAAGAAGCCGTTTTTTGTTTCAAAACGCATATTTTGGAGCTGCCTCAAACAGAGTGGAAAAAGTGCTTCGAAAATTGGTTCAAACGCATGGAAAAGTGTATCAATCTTAATGGAGAATATTTTGAAAAACAATAAAACTAGTTTCGATCATAAATACTTGTTTTTTCATTGTTAGGCCAGAAATATAAATAGCAATCCTCGTATACAGTTCTACCGGTGCTCGTATGTAAACTTATATTAAAGTGGCGGCGTGGTTTTATTTTTCAGTGCCACTCTGAGTTAAATTGCAGATATCCTTTAAATTTTCAGGACAACCTTATTATAATAGCAAAAATAGAAGTTTTCCAATGAAAAACATATTAACTTCTTTAACCCCTCCACAAATTGTGCCTTTCCTACGGGAATAATATTGAGAACCATCTGACTATGAGCCCTTGGTCTGACTTAGTTATTGCTTGTTCACCATTTTTCTGTATTTCATATGATTATACCACTTTGAAAATGTTTTGATAAGGTATGAAGTATGCAATCGCAAAGAACGAATAAGCAAAACATCAATATTTCAGTTCAGTCAAGTGTTGTCATCTTCGGTAGCAAAATGAGACAGAATCACATTTTATTAAAATTTTACACAAAATAGATTTAGCAATTTAATAGTATCTTACCGACAAGAGATATCCTCAATCAATTTTTGTACAATCTCTCTTTTCAGCGACAATAACAAAATTGAAACCAGAAAGCTTGAACCATTATCATTTAGCTTAACAGGGTAATATTAATGATCTTTTACCATGATTTTATTAATAACAAGAATACATATTAATAATAAAAATAGGTAGTCTGAATATTATCTACTTCCAAAATAAATTTCGTTTAACCAGTTATTTGAAAAGAAGCAAATTCAGTTCCCTCTAGCCTGTCAAGTTTATGAAAGATATAAAGCTCTTAAACGACTTTACTTTAGTACATCTAAAACTTTAATCCTTTTGTTTCGCAATCTCATACAGCCAAGCAAGAATAATAATTTCGTGATGATCCATGGAAATCCTAAATACTATGCATTTACGACAAACTAATGTAGCTTTAATCATTTGGTGCGGTTAATTTGATTTAGGTAATTTAAAGCTTTACAGACACCAACATAGTAATTACATTTGCTCCTCTACTACTAGTAGTTATCGAAGGTAGCAGAACACAGTTATCCAATAGGTGTCCATAATTTATTTATACCATTGAATTGTTTACCTTGTGGCAGGATACTAATTTGAATAAATAAAGTGTTGACGTACCAACATACGGTGGGAGTTTATTTTTCGATATAAAATCGTATTTTCATATCCTCTATGTGGATGAATTCTAAACAAAATAAACATTCTATAATAATCAAGTATACCTAAATCACGCTTTATAACACCCTTGTGTTTACAATAGGAAGATCACGTATATTAATTTTGTTACTTGATTCAATTTATCTCCCGCTGACCGCTTAGTTGGAGGAAACAAGCAAAAAAAGCGATAAAGGACGATAATCGAAAATGGCGAAAATGCTGAACTAAAAACTCGTGATTGATAATTTTCATAAGATAAGAAAGAAAGATTTTTAAATTGAATTCTTATGAGGAAATTTATTTATTTTTGTTGAAAGTATATTATTACTGACATAATTAGATTTACTGAAATGGTATATCATGAAAAATATGTGCTGTTTGTTTTTTTGTTATAGAAAAATAAATTAATAAAGAAAATACTTAGAGGAATTTATGAAATTAAATATAGAATTAGAGAAAATAAAAATACTAACATAAGCATGACGCTGTACTAGGCACATCAATTAAAACTCGCATCATATTGTATTGCACTCTGGAAGCATTCTTTACTCGTGAATCATTTCAAAATAAAAATATCTGTCGGTACGCAAAAATGCACAGTGTATGTATATACTTATACTTACTTTTTCACATATAAAATCTCAAAAAGGTTAAACCATGCTAAACCAAAACTTAGTCATGATCCAAGTTCAACAGAATTTACTTACCACCAATTAAATTTGATCCAATTAGCAACCAGGTGATTCTCTCGACAAGCCACAGTTTGCCTTAAGGACGGAAACACTAGGAAAAGTAAAGTTGCGGTTTATAAGACACTAATTTCAGCGCTTCCGAATTCCGAGAGAAGCAACATTTGAGAACAGTAAAATTTATTTTTCATTAATGCTCTTTATATATTTTCGTTTTGTATTCTTAAAGCTTTCACCATACGGATTCCAACAATCTTAGATTTATCTCAATACGACAGAACCTCGATCAGATCGAATTAGCTTGCAGCCTCTATCTCGTGTGCATCAGTTAAATCAGATAAATAATTCTTTTCCTGCTCCTCGAAATAAAGTCTCGCCTTCTTAAAAAATTTAAGGATTATGTTAACCTAAGTTTAAGTTTTATTGTTTTATTTATTAAACATTCATAGATTTCCAAGGAGTAAGGATTAAGAAAGTTAATCAAAAATATACTATAGGTTAGCACTAAACAAAACGATTTTTAGTTTTCATTTCCTCAAAATTGTCTTCATTCCTATGTTTCACATTCACTGTCGTCCGTAGACAAGAAAGTCCTGACGAAAGCTTAAAGCCTTTAATTTTTTAAGCCGTTAATAGAAGACTTGAACATTTTTTATGCGACACGCGACTCGTAGAGATAAATGATTTTAATGCATTTCAATTAGATTGAAGTGACATTAATTAAATTTAATTAATAATCTTCTATTATTACCAATAATAATTTATTTTCTATTATAGCTTTCAGAAAAGAATTTCCAGCTTTAGGTTTAAAAAAGCCTAGTAAACTGTGACAAACATAATCTTCCTTAGAAGAGTTCTTTTTTGGATTTTTGTTTTCTTATCAGTATTTCGCTTAAAAATTGACCGTAGCACAAAGTAACTATTTCCAAGATTTTTAGTTTTTTAAATATTTTTATATACAGAGTGATGATAAAGTTCGGAGCAAAATTGTTATCAATCTTCTTTTTGAAAAATACTTAACCGCGTGAATTTTATATTCCAATAAAGGCATTTGTGAGCACAGAAAGATGTTTCCTGACAGATCATGTTCTTGCGCTATGACGTCATCATTTTTTTTAAGTTACAACTTCAGTATTTTTTACAGATTTTGATAATCTTCTTTACTGGTTGAATTATGGTGTAAAACATTTGGTACCTTACATAACAATTGTTTAATAAGTTTAATAGCATCAACATTTGTTCTCAACAAAAATAACATTGAAAATTAAAAAAAAGCAAAGCTTTTAAAAAGTAGGAATTAGCTTATAAGACACAGAGTATTATGACCTCTAAAAGCCGCATTCAAGCATTAGAAAGTTTAGGAGCTGTTACAGTATCTCCAGTAAATTGTGAGAAATGACAGTCACTATTGTCCGAAGTGTAAATGCGCGTATAAATGTGAAAGACAACATTTTCATTAAAACTTCAATCTGTGCAGACTAAATAATCAATTTCGATTAAATACTCCCTATATGTTTTACCTAATACAACAAATACACAATAACAAATAACTAAGGCAACATATAAGTTATGTCTTTTAATTTTCAATATTCATAAGATTTACCAATGTTTGGTAATAAGGTGTATTGAAGTAGGTTAGGCATTTAAGGGTTAATAAGCGTTATTTATATTCCCTTTGATACAAATCAAAATCTTAAATCTACAGCAAATAACGAATTTGAGTGTGTTACATACGAGGATGAATTGAAAAGTTTCAAGAATGAAAGTGAAGACAAATAAAATTCAACATAAGGTATATATTATTTTTCTATCTAGTCACTCTGTAATTCAACACACTTGGAAAGACGCATCTTCAACTTTTCAATCCCTTCACGGAAATGGTTTTCTTCGAGGTCTGCAAAATATGCATTTGAAGCGTAGATGACTTCTTCATTGGACCTGAATTCTTTTCCAGATAGAAATTTTTTCAGTTTGGGAAACAGATGAAAATGCAACGGAGCCAAATCGGGTGAATAGTGGGGATGACGAACGATTTCGAACAATTGCACTTGTATGGACTTGTACAAGATTTTTTTCTTTAAAATTCAGTGGCATTTTTCACGAATTACTGCATTTAGTTGTTCCAAAAGTGTTGAGTAATAATGGCATGTTATGGTTTTTCTTTCTCCAGATAGTCAATAAGTAAAATGCTGACTGAACTGTTTTTGCCTTCTTCCGAACGAATTCTCGCTGACCAATCTACAGTTTTGACTGTTTGATTTCTGGGTGAATCCAAGTTTCGTCCATAGTCACAAATCTCCTAATGAAATCGACTGGATTTCTTCTAAACACCTTCAAACACTCAGCTGAGGTTCCAGCAGGAATGCGTTTTTGTTCTGGAATGAGCAGACGCGGCAGCCATCTTGCTGACAGGTTTTTTTTAATCCCAACTCTTAGCGCAATATACTGACAACCCGTCCATGCGAGATTCCCACAGCCTAAACTATTCCACGATCTTGTATTCGACGATTGCCTAACACCATATCATGGATGCTGTCAATGATTTCTGAAATAATCGCAGATTTCGTGTGCCCTGTGGCTAAGTTCACGTTTGAATTCAGACATCCAGAAACTTACGGTGGGAAAGGATGGTGAAGAGTCGCCTAGAACAGAATCCAATCAGGCTTTAACTTCTGTGACTGTTTTGCCCTCCAAATAAAAAAAATTAATGACAGCTCTAATTTCATTTTTCTCCAGAATTGAAAAATCAGGAAATACAAGTGCATCAACGGTTATTAAAAGTGAACCAAACAACAGATCAATTTGATTTTTTTTCTATGAACAATTGAATAAACAGCCTACTCGATGATGCAAACTTAGTTGAAGTTTTCTTAAAATTTATATTTAATTTTATAAAGCACAGCAGAATATCTACGTAAAACGGGTTTTAGATGAAGACATAAAATCGTTCTAAATCGAAAATACATAAATTGAATTGTTTTATTTATTTTTATTTTTAAAGTGACTCTTAAAATCATTCATTATGGTTTCCAACCTCATATTTTGTGCCACAAGTAGACGTATATAATGCAGGAACAAAGAATATGTTTACAAAAACAGTCAAAAACTCTGAACAAAGGTATTCCCAACTGAATTGTAGTAATTTTAAAATTTGTTGCTTTCATAATACGTAATGCTACATTATAAATATACATATTAAATGATAAACGTGTTTAAGAATAGTTTACCTTCAAAAGTATTCCACATTTATGTAACATTGCAGTTACACTCTTACAAATTCATATAATTTATTTTTGTATAAGCCCCTGACGCCCAGAGCCATATAAAAAGCCATGAGCTGAGATAAACGCTTTTGTGTTGTTAGTAAAATAAAAATTCGCCTTTCATTAGAACCCAGAAAATGCCGCATTTTCGAACAATGAAGAGGAAGGATTAAAAGTTTAAACATGCTTCATGTTTCCTAATTTTTACGTAATAATTTCATTTAAAAGTCATTACTACATTCAGAACCTTCTCGACTTTAAAATCCCCCTCTTCATAATTTCTCAGTTTTAATGTAAAGAGAATGGAAAATTGGTTACTTTCTTGTTTAATATAAAATGAAAAACTTATAAAGTACCTAGGTTGCAAACATATTTTGTTTCTTTTTATAAGTTAGATTTTCTATTTATTTCCCATTTTGCAGTATTTCTAGACTGTACCAGCAGCAGCTATTGGCGGTTATTGTATTTTCGTTTCCTAAAGTGCTTTCACTCACGTTAGCTTATTCCCAGTTGAATTTGATGCGTTAGGTAAGATCATACAAAAAACATGTTATATTCTATTTGTTGAAAATTGGAAAATATAGACAAAATTCACTATAATTTTATTTCTCAGGCGCTTACTATTTATGTGTCACTTTTTATAAATGTTCAGACCTTCTTGCTTTTAAACGATCTGTAATGGCACTTCTATTGTAAAAACATAAAAAAACAAGTAATGTTGTATATAAAATAACAAGAAAATCTTATCAGATTTGTTAGTATAGATGAACGGGTAATACGATTGTTTTATGATGATTTGCACTATTATCAGTTTAAGAAATTACATTGATCAAAATCGCAATCAACACACTACACTATTAGCTTAAAATTAGATCTGAAAAATTTAAGACGTTACAAGTGACGATAGCATAAACGCAAAAAATTGGTAAACGAAACGAGTTTCTCTAGGACGTTTAAACCGAACAGACTAACTAGTTACTAATTACTCTTTAAGTTCTTTTACTAAAACCCATGTAATTTGTTTAGAGAGATTACAGAAAAATTAACTACATAATTTTTGAGGGCTGTACATAAAGTATACATTGTATACAAAACATAAACTTTTCTGCCTTATTGTAAGAGTTATACCTATTATTCTAATAATATATGTGTATCTAACGTATACATGCTGTGTTCAAAAAGTCAAGCTCATTGACTTCTTCGAAATGAAACTAACTAAATGCTGTATCGTCCCCACGAAATTGGAAATCTGACGTTTTGCTAAGTACAACAGTACCCATAAGTAGCATCTGATGTTAGTGGTAAGTTAGATACAAAGAGTGTATAATAAAAAATTCGATAATAAGGAAATCAAATTCATTTATTATGATATGGGTAGTGTGCAGCTCAAAAGATAACAAAAGAGGAAAAGAATATAAAAAAGAATTATTTAAGCAATACGACCAAAAAACCTCAACATATTTAGAGCGGCCCTGAAGCACTTCTTCACGCATTCCAGGACGATAGTAAAATTCTTCAGTGTCTGAATTTATCGTCTCAAGATGTACTAAGCAGATTTCTTGACGTATTTGTTGCTTCATGTCTTCTGTTTTTTGGTTAAGTTTTCTAAACTTTGTTTTTCAAATGTTCCCAAAAAAAGTTAAAGCGTGTGAGATGTGGCATTGAAGTAGTTTTTAACTTCTACAACAATGTGGGCTATGCACCATCCTACTAGGACTAAACTCTGTTATTTGGAATATCAAAATCTTCCTTGCTTGGGATTGGGGACAATGCGAGTAACTTTTTAATTATGGATAAACTGATTCTAACTTATCATTCAACCTATTACATTACAGAGATAAGTGTGGTGTTTCCATTAGAAACTATCATCGTTGACGTTATAACTCGTTTGGTAAATCGGGTAGTAATAGGGGAGGAGAATAGAATCGATTAGTTTCAGTGTTTTCCCAAAGCATTGTCGATACTGACTTCTAAACATGGATATACGAGGGCTGTTTGACGGAAGTGTGACATTTCAATAAAGAACAGGTTTAGCCTAGATTTTTTTTATTATTTTTCAACATAGTTCCCTTCAAGTGCTACACACTTAGTCCAACGACTTTCCAATTTCTTTAAGCCTTCTGAGAAATGTTCTTTTGGCAACTCGTCAAAATAGGCCTGCGTTGCAGCAATAACCTCTTCATTTGATGCGAATTTTTTTTCCTGCGAGAGATTTTTTCAAATTCGGAAATAAAAAAAGTCTCTTGGGGCCAGATCCGGTGAGTATGGTGGATGGGGAAGCAGTTCGTAGCGTAATTGTACCAATTTAGCGGTTGCAATTGCAGATGAATGAGATGGGGCGTTGTCGTAATGAAAGAGCACTTTCTTACGTGCTAAATGTGGGCGTTTTTTCTTTAAGATAACATCAAAACGGGTCAATAAATCAGCATAATATTGGCCAGTTATTGTTTTACCCCTTTCCAAATAGTCAATATGGATTATGCCTTTAGAATCCCAAAAAATAGTCGCCATGACCTTATTAGCCGAGTGACCAATTTTAGTCTTCTTTGGTGCACGTTCGTCTGGTGATATCCATTGTTTCACTGTTCCTTTGTCTCAGGGGTATGGTGGTGGATCCAGGTTTCGTCAACAGTCACATATCGGCGAAAAAACTCAACTGGATTACGTTGTAACATGACCAAACATTGATTTGAAGGTTGAACACGAATTCTCATTTGGTCCACTGTGAGTAATCGCGGCACCCATCTTGCCGATACCTTTTTAATATACAAATGTTCGTGTAAAATATTATGCACCCGTTCGATTGAGATGCCAACAGCATCAACTATCTCGCGCACTTTCAAACGTCGATCAGCCATTACCATATTATGGATTTTGTCAACGATTTCCTTAGTAGTGACCGTTTGTAAGGGCCCGGGGCGTTCACCATCGTCAGTGCTCATACGGCCAGTTTTAAATGAATTAAACCACTTGGAAACCATTCCATGCGATGGAGCAGATTCACCGTAATATTTCCGTAATTTCTCCTCAGTTTCTTTCACTGTTTTTCCACGTAAAAAATAATGTTTAATTAAAACACGAAATTCACGTTTTTCCATATTTACAAAATAGCACAAACTTGATTGATTTCTATGACTGCCAAATGTATACTATTTCACAGATTGACATGAAATTTGGAGGTTAAGCCTCTAAAAGACTGACGTATATGCTAATGTTTTCGATTTACCGATATCAGCGCCATCTAGCGGAAAGTCACGCTTCCGTCAAACAGCCCTCGTAATTGATAAACTAAATTGTACCCAGTTAACAATATTAATTGTATTGAACTGAACAACCAATGATAGTGATAAGCATAGTACAATAACATAAGGACGCAATAGCAGAAATTGATGATTCAGCAATCAAACATCTTGACCTGATTTGAAAACATCGCTGTTGGTTCTGAGTTCGAAAGACAAGCTTTGTAGAAAACCTCTTTCCTTAACTTTCGACGTTGGTTCCTAAGATTTTGCTAGTCTTACTTTCAGAAAAATTGTAAAAATAGGAAACTGCTTTCAGAGAAATAATAAGTAAAGGTTGTACTGTACTGATTTAAAATAGCAACCAATTTGCTTTGTTACAAATATTACTAACAAGAGATAACTAGGAGAAAGCTACCATACTGTTATGTCAGGATTTACATGTGATAAAACAGTAAACGAATGGTATTCTGTGTATGGTGGAGGTAATAAGATTTATTTTCTCAGGTGAAGTACTACCTGTTTGTATTTAGAAGTAGTGTGTTAGGTAATTGAACAACTGCATTGCGGTCTACTTGAATTCTAT
>VTPC01003167.1:21651-60050 GCA_011009095.1 Ignelater luminosus
TAAAACTTTTTATTCGATTATTGAAAAGCCTGACAATAAGGTTTCGATGCCCAAGAACATCCTTAAGGAGCTCTGCTCAAAACTAGCCTTGTCGAAGGTAAATCTTTTCCAACCTTAGATGCAGTTAGTAATGTTTTATCTAATTTGGTTAGCAGTCTTCTTTCTAGTACAGAAAAATCGAAATAGATTCAACTATTTGGAATTTTAAAGTATTTACATGAAACGTAAAGAACCAACTACGCTTTAAAAATAATATTAGCATGAATTCTACAGCTTCTGCCGCATCCCGCATTTCGATCGCTATGTTTTCTTATCTTTCCATTCTCTTCATCAATAGCTCTATCTCTCATTGTTGCCATTATTCCACTTGTCCATGTCAATATTGGTCTTCCTCGCCTTCTTTTTGAGCCGGTTTATAATTAATAACAGTTTTTGGCCATCTGTCATCTTCCATCCTCCTCACGTGTCCGTACTATATCAATTGCCTTGTTTCTATTCTTTCTGTTGTTGTATCTGTCTTTTTTGTGCGTCTTCTAATTACTTCATTTGGTATATGTTTTATTCTGGACACTCTGCATGATCTTCTGAGGAAATTCATTCCTACAGCATCCACTCTTCTTTTGTCCTTTACCGACATTTGCCAACACTCTGATCCACATGTTAATATTGGTTTTACAGTTGCTCTGTAGATTGTCAATTTTGTTGTGATTGTAATTTGGTTTGACCACAATACTGAATTGAATATTCTTATGCATTTTCGGCCTTGTTGGACTCTTCGTTTTATATCACTTTCTGATGTTCCTTTATTTGATATTATACTGCCTAAATAGTTATGTTCTTCACACCGTTTTATGTGTCTTAATTGTAAGTCCGGGTCTTCCTGTTCTTCTCTTATACGTAGGTACTCTGTTTTCTGCACGTTTACATTCATACCCCAATTTTCGTATTCCTTTTTAAATTTTCTTGGCATACCAACTACGTTTGAATTAAGTTTATTAAAACCAACTACGTTTTAATAAACTTAATTCAATGATTATTTACCTCTACTGGGACATAACAACTATGCAAAACCGAGACGGACTGAACAACCCCCACGAAAATAATTTTTTGAAAAACGCAACAACTCGTCGATGTGTAGTGCGAGGGGGACATTTTTTGACGTCCCCTAGGGGGGCGTCAACCTCCAGAAGTCTTTAATAAGGTTCAAGTGGTACATCATTAGAAATGCCATTAAATTCTCCGTATTGGCCGGTTTGAATTTTTTAATTCAGTCGATTTGTTTGGAAGCGTGACAGATTAAAGTGACATTTGTTATCATTTTGTTCAATTTGATAATTAAATTATATACAAACTGTTAATCAACAGTAGTACAAGTAATAGCAAAATTTCAACCCCTAGATTGCCGTAAATCTGTATTGCCCTGAATGGACATCCTTGGCCATAGGGAGGGGCGTACTTTTCTGGAGTTTCGAAATTCGAATTATACAGACTTACCATAATACGCAACCAGATATTCAAGTTTTAATATGCATTTTAGGCATATTTTTACGATTTTTTAATAGTCTGGAAAAAACTGTGAAAAACGTAAAATTTTTAGCGAAAAAGGTTAATTAAAGAAAGAAAGAGAAAAAGACAATAAATGACGCAAATTTCATCAAGTGGTTAGGATTGGGTACGATAAGTAACATTTTCCGTTTACAGTTTTCCGTGTTTTACATGGAACCGCCCATGTCTAGCGTTCTGGCGTTTTCACCAAAGTCTTTGTTTTTCCTTACTTTATGAAAATTTATAAACGCCAGACAGTTAGGATTTGTGGAAGAGCTAAACTTTGTTATAATTTCCACTATGAGCGCATCTCCACATCTAGCTCGGTGAAATGTTCGCCGGAGTACTTAAATACATTTTTGCGTTGATGTGTAACAACGCCAGAACGTTAGAATTCAAGCCTTTTTCTTCTCTCAGTGGCTTTTGTGCTATAGTGAAATGCTTATTAAAATGCGTCTAGGAAAATTACATAACATAAGTTAACGCAATAAATGTTCAAAATCTTGACCACCAACTTTCATACAATGATAGGGATTATGTTCGAAACGGTGGGGCACAGTTATTTGTTGGCATTCGTTGACAATCCGTTGGCGTAAATTTTACTTTTTAAGTGACCCCATAAAAAGAAGTCTAACGTTGACAAATCCTTCGTAATGGGATAAAACAACTATTTATCTGCTGATCTTTTTCAACTGCTGAATTTAGCTACTCATCTTGCATCCCCCTATTCGGAAATTAAATAAATAAATGATAAATGATTTTTTGGTGTTAACAATACATGCATTTCATACAAGTCAAGAAACAAATTAACAATTTAGATTTCATTATCAAAATCACTTATAAGGTAGTCCTGCACACTATAGAATGCCTTCCTCTGAAGGTAGCTTTTTATTGAAGTTTTAAATTTAGTTAAGCTCATACTTTTTTATTTTATTAGGTAATACATTAAAACATTTCATTGCAAGATAATTTTTGCTGTTGTGAGATTTATTTAAACGATAGTAGTTAGGATGAATCTTTGAATTGTTCCTAGTGTTGTAACTATGTATTTGGTTGTGCATTCTGTAGTTTGCAGAATTTTCTTTAACAAAAACACACACTGCAAAATATATGGATAGGGTAATGTCAAGATTTCTAATGTAATAAACGTTTGAATGCAATCATTCTTTTTGAAGCAGGTGCATGACCTCAAACTAATAAGGCATAGGTAATTTTGCTTTCAGATAGAGCATGGTTAGTCATTAATATAACATCCATTGAAACTTCGTTAACAAGATTTCTCAGAAGGTAAACAATTTTTGACTAACCGTTTGCCACGTGGTTAACATGCTGAATCCAGCTCAATGTTGGGTCCATCATTACCTCCAAGAACCTAACTTCAGTGGGATTGTCAAATTTAGTTAGGTTTCCCAAAGCAAATGTCATTCGCTGGGTTGTACTGTCGTTTAATTCAAGTTTGTTTAGATCAAACCAGGATTTTACTCGATTAAGAGCTTGTTCGGATTTATCCTAAACGCATAAAGGATCAGTGCTAGAGACAGATATTGTCGTGTCATCTGCAAATAATATTAGTTTACAACAGTTTGTGAGCGCAGTTGTTATGTCGTTAAAGTAGATGAAAAAGAGAATTGGTCCTAAAACGGAGCCCTGTGGTACTCCATGTCCAATAGGTAATGAGGATGATTTAACATTATTAAATGTAACAACTTGTTCGCTTCTTGAAAGATACGATGTAACAAGTGAAATGCTGTTGTCATTAAATTTATAGTATTGAAGTTTGGGGATTAATATCTAATGGGGGACGCAGTCGAAGGCTTTTGTTAGATCACATAGTACTGCCATAACATATTCGGAATTCTCAAAACAATTGAGTATATACTCAACAAAGTCAAGAATAGCCTTGGTAGTTGGTATGCCTTTTCTGAAGCCAAACTGGCTACTATTTAGCAGTCCATTTTGTTCAAGGTGGGTAGTTATGCGATTTTTTAGGATTGTTTTAAATATTTATGAATTACCTTGTCTCAAAAAATTTGTCTACAAACACTTTTTTCTTCATGATATCCATATTCATGAAATAATTTCCGTAGGTTTTTCTTACCAAAATTCAACACCAAGAGACTAGGCTCTCTTCCCGAAGAAATTGGTTTGCCCATTTTCTAACAGTAGAATATGAAAAAAATAAATGTTTCAATATGAGATCCATGTGTTTTAGTATATAATCGGCTTTTCGTTTTTCCAATAAGAGTTCAATTATGCTTGACATTACTTAGCCATTTTCAAATTTTAATTTCATGTTACTTTTATCTAGCTTTAATAGTTGCGAAATAGTACATCCAAACATCAAACGTAGAACATATTCATAAGCAATCTTGAAAACGATCGGAAATAATCTCTTTAAGAATATAGATAGCAGGACATATTCGAAGTTATAGAATTGATGGGTACAAGCAGATCTTTCTCCATATAGTCTACTCGTAACTATAAATCTCGATGAAGTCTTAATTTAGATTTTGGGTTAGAAACGTACACAAATTGAAAATGTGGTGACTTGAGAAATTTGATTTTCGATTGCCTAAGCAACGGTTTTGTTATGTTGTTTTAAAAAAATAAACCTGCAAAGAAAAATTTAGAAATAAACAAAGTGTGATATAAATACCGTATATTTACTTAAATAATAATTTATGTCTTATTTAGCGTTTATTTAAAATTTATGTTAACATTAGTCGGCAACTGATGTCCCTAGTGTACTCCAAATTTTTGGGTTAGTTGAAGGTTAGCCTTTTGCTATATTAATGTTTACAAACTTTGTGTACAGTTTGCCAATAAATCTTCAAACTACATCAACTCCATTAGTAATGCTAGGGTGTCATTATTCTTTTCAAATCTTTCTCAGAAAAGTAACAAGAATAAATTTTTTATGCAGAATTTTCAAAATTTATAGAGTTGTAGATTTTTATTTTAGTTGGTTATTATTTTGTGGCTGAACCCTCTGGTCTCTATCACAAAAATCTTAAATTTTTATTTAGACTTAAATATTTATTTAGAAGCTTATAGAAAAGTGTACTAAATAATAGTTGCGAAAAACTTTAAATAATCCTAAGACAGCATTAAATAAATAATAGGTAGAAAACTAGATTTTATTTGCGAGATGGAGTACATAGTTAATGCAGTACCTATAAAAACTTATGAAGAAATGTTCAAGTTAAGTTTGCAACCTGTTTGAATGAGGTTTTCATTTTGTTATTGAAGATTTAATTATTGCATTTAGTAGTTATATATAAGTAAGAAATGCGTAATAAATTCAATATCAGCCATTGTTCGCTCTCTGACTGTCGCTTTGAACGAGAAAACGAACAAACAGCAGATCTTTGCTGCAAGAGACAGCAGGCTTGCGAATTTATTACTTAGACTTGCTAATAGCTAATTATGTTTTTATTAGTTTCCATTTTAATATATGCATGTTAATGAAATTATAATTTGTAGTCGCTCGTTAGCATCATTTTGAACTTAGAATATAATTTAATTAATCTCCTTTAGTGTAAAGCAGCTAACGTAAACTTTCTTTCCATTTAAGCACCTATTGTTTTATTTATCGAGTTTTATACTTTTTCGCTATGAAGAGAAAATCGAGAAATTCCCGGAAGTAAATTTTAATCCAATTTTATCAGAGTTCTGAAAAGTAAATCGAAATGCATTTTACATTCGAAGTTCGTCTGAATTATAAAGAACACGAATATGTTAAAAATACATAAACGAGTACTCCAGAGCAAGAAATCATCATTTAGTGAGTACAATGTCACAAAACTCACAAAAACTAAATATACAGAAAATAATGCTGTATAACGTTTCCCTCGGGTAAAAACATACAGACTTATTATGAAAATTGGCTAAACCTAATTTGGGGAGACTTAAAGTTTGAAACAGGAAGGGCTACGTTATTAGGGAAACAAAAAGCGGTCTGAGTAAGCCTCCACACGAAATGAAGTTTAAATCGTCAAGGTACAACTTGTAATTTGTACAATACGTACTCGTAAATGCAAATGAGGTCTTTTCTGCGTATTTCCTCGCTTCTGTTGCAGTAGAAATGTCGATACCGCAACCGAGTCTGCAGGCGTCCCGTGGGTTCAACTTTTAACGCAATAAACCTATGCGAGCTACATGCTGAATAAATCCGAACCAAACTTGGTAATTGAGTTACGGAATGTATGTAAGAGTTCAGATATTATAGTGGTTTTGGACGAAACTCCATCATCGCTTGACGCAGATGGAATGTAGAATATAACCGTTATATTAGACAGGAGGATTATAGAACACATTCCTAGCAAGCGTAAATTCCTATCTTCTAAATTGTTGTTTCTAGATAAAACTCTAAAACAAGACAGGCGCATTCGTATTTGTATTTTTTGGCGTTTGTCTTCATCAGTAGACTTTAGTGACACTGCCGCAAAGTTGTCGCAGTTTCAACGAGGAAAGCAAATTCTGCATGTAAATATAAACAAAGCGTGGTTTCTGGAACGTCACGAGATTTCAGAGTTAAGTAAGTTGCATGTAATTTACAGTTTGAAAGTGCACTTTGCAAGCAGTTCTGTTTCCATAATTAAACAACTTAGGTGTTTATTAAAAATACCTAAGTTGTTGTGTAAGTATTCCTAGTAAACAGAAACCACATTTTAATAATGTGGTTACACAAATAACTGAAACAACTACAAAATCTTTTTTATGGTTACTCTTTTAAAGAGAGTACTCTTCAAATATTAATAACGCAAGGGCTTTGTGTTTGTTTTAAAAAATTATGCAGCTTCCGGTTGAAGTCTGAGTAGTAAAAGATTAATAGATTACCTCAATTTATAAGAGTTGAATTTGTTAAGTCATACTTTACGGCAGCTAGTTGGTTACCCTTGGTGAAATCGAAGTGTGTGCGATTAATAAATGTATAATGCAAACCCCGTCTCTTCGAACAAACAGGGTAATCCAAGGGGAAATCTACCATCATCCCTTAGGCCTAATTTTCCCCCACGTCAGCGCCAGTTCTTTTTACGTATCCCGTAATGAAATCCCAAAAAGTGAATTACTTATGTAATGACGTCAGAAATATTTCATTAGTAGAAGTAGTAGATGTAGGCGAGAAGAGAATTTGCAATGAATATGATTATAACTTGGGAAAGAAAGTGCAGATTACTTTTAAATCGACCGAATATTGCAAAATTCCTGGAGTTTGTTAAAAGGGAACTAAATAAATCACGCGGACGAGGAAGGACAGATTCCATTTGCTACGAACGTATTGTCAGCCAGAACATGAAAGAGTACTATACGGTAATGGATTTGGCGATTCCTTTTTTTATTTGTATTTCACATAGCTGGATGCCAAGCTTCTATTTAAAAATCTCTTCATAGCACAGCGACAAAGAAATTAGATTAAAATAAATTGCAGCACAACACTGACCCACCTAGCATGTGAGATTCTGTTTGTGCGAAAAACACACAAATGTAACCGGAAGTTGTAAAAATACAATTTCTGCGTAAACAGAAAGGATTTTGTAACTTTGTTGGGGTTATTTTATTATAATTATTATCTTCAGTAAACTCCTCTTTTTATAACTAATTGATAGGCTCTTTGTATTAATTTTACAAATGAGTAATTACTACAGATTTCCCTGGAGAACTATGTAGCAGGTGCCTTGGAAGCAGGCATATTAATAAAATTTGATTTTAAGGGATAACTGTCTTGAAGGGTGTAATTTATAAGGAGCTAGAAATTAAGATCTATCGATTTTAACAATTCAATTCTGATACTATTTCGCTAGATTCTATTTGTTTTGCATTTTCTCTTTTTTTTTTTAAATTTAGTATATTAAGGAAGCTTCAAGTTATTTTATCATTTAGCAGCATTTATTTTGGCTAAACGTTGTTGCATATATACATACTATGAACGAATATATCAGCATTTAAGTTAATTTTTGTTTCATGATGTGACTATGATTACTGACTATTAGCAATTCTTGGCACTTATTCAACAAAATGAAGGATGTTTTATTATGTGTTAAGATCTACTAATACCCAGTATCCCATTTCAGTTGCGCTCTTTCCTCTACAGGATTTTTTTTCCTTCATTTATCTTTGTGTTTGTCTTCTATCTTTCTCATGAATCTATACTACCAGGTTCATTACTCGTCTTGCTATTTTTAGGTAGAAGGCCTATTTCAAGCTTACTTTTCTCTGTACACAATTTTTCTTATCTTTGTTATCTATTATCTGTCATTATTATCTTGTTTGAGCAAGTGCTTCGAGTTAAGCATTTCCACATGATGTTTCATCATATTTTGATGAACTTACGTAGGCAAGGATTTAAGTATAGCAAACTATCTAGGTAGGCTCTGACTAAAATTTACTTAACCATGTAGGGTAGATTTGTCAATATAAGTAGGACCGAGATTTATATGCTCTGAATACCTACATACTGCATGTATGCTACTTAAAACTGTAAAATCGTAAATGTAATCGAAGTCCATATAGTCCAGTCAATGAATGCCCAAAAGCGGATTGTAAAGGATATAGAAAGGGGGAGAATTTTTCTCTTGAGGAGTGTGTTAGGGGTAGTTAGGAGGCAAAGATAGTAAAAGTCCCCGCTTCTAGCTTTACCGCTTTAGAGGGGAGGGGATGAAAAAGTTCCTCTTTTCGGTTTCTTGCTTATAACTCGGAAACGGTGCGTCGCACTGTTAGAAATATTCCCTACAAAATAAAAGATAATTAAATTTCCTACAAGACTTTTTATATTAATTTTCTTTATATGTGTTATAGTTTCCGAGATATTCGCCAGCGAAGATCGATTTTTTTCGCAAAACTCTTTTTTGCTTCACATTTTTCGTCAAACGTGTCCTTCTAACTCCTCAACCTTATGTTTTACAGAAATATCGTCAGATAGAAAGTTGTAGAACATTTATAAATAAAGATAATAACCTTTTCCTTTGTTTTTTATTGTGGAATCAACAAATATAGCATGAACCGACGACTAGCTTACGTCCATTAGCACCCTGTGAATGAACGGTACTGATTGATGCTGATGGTGCTCTTACAATTGCATGACCAAGCATTGATTCAATTGCAAGTCTCGTTGAAAATATTTTTACTACATGAGGCATCTATGATCTGAATTCTATGGAAAGCACTGCTAGGCTTTTTCCCAGTTTGGCGGCTGTGCTAACATTTCTTAGACAAAGGGTTGTTGGATGGATAAATTATATAACTAGCAAGGCGTGTTACATCAATCATATTATAGAAAACAGCCAGGGGTCATCGACATGTTCTGCGTTTTGTGGAATAATGAGTTACCATTTTGTCCTTGTTATCAATACTGCCTTTTGTGCTGTTGTAATACTAGACGATTCCCGGTTTATTCTTGGCCCCACTCACGCTATCATCATTACAGAGCGGAAAATAAGCAAAATGGTGCAAAATGCTTAGTGTATCTTTTAATACATTCTTTCAAAACATTGAAATTACCCGCTTTATTACTTGTTAAGTCTTAAATAGCTCTTGAAAACAATAAAGTCTGCAATTTCATAATTCTAAAGAGTGATATTGAAATATACAATGGGAAGTTTTCTTATTTTTCCGCACTCTAATCATCACTATGCATAGTTGACAGCAAACTTACGGATTTATTCTTCTTTGACACATTGTAACCTTTCCGTCTTTAGCGAATCCAAAAAGCAAAGATTGTGGTTCACGATTGGTGTTGGCTTTCATTTCTGGTGGTATACAAGCCTTGCTCTGCTTCAAAGTTCCCATAACCGATAAATTCCACGAAAGCAGTAATCGTGCTGTCGGCAACGTGCAAAAAAAGTTGTCATAGTGAAGTTTCTCTCTGAATTTTTATACCGAATGGCCAAATCCCGCGCGACTTGTTCGCCCTAGTTGATTTTTCGTCCTGATGATGACTTCCCAGTATATATTTGACTAGTAAGTAGGTAAGCGTTGTCAGCATCACAAATCCACCAAATTTTGATTCCATACTTCGCTGGTTTAGAAAGCATATATTGGGGGAGCTTTGTCCTTCTTCGAAATGGAAAAACTTCTGATAGAACGTAATGAGACTGTAGGTTTCTATTCAGTATTAGCCATAAGTCTGTGATTGCTGCAGCTTTGTCAGTTTCAAGACGATGAATCGACTTATTTCGCAAAATCAGGTTATAGGAAGGGTTGCTCTATATAGTATACATCTAAAGTTCAACACGATCTAATTTGAAAACCTCTAATAAATTACATTTTCTGACACAGTTCAGTAAATAGCCCTTGGGAACGGCAACTTTTACGTGTCAATAATACAAAGATTATTGGACAAACCTCTAAGGCAGTAGTTGTCTATGGCTTAGACTAGATTTCTAGACTTTGTTTACTTATTTCATTTCAAAATCAACTCAGAAAGAGGCTCTTACTTTGAAACCTTGGATCAGTAAATCTACTTCAGCTCTGTCTTGGAAACAGTCAACATCAAAATCAGTTGGTATCAGTTTTTTATTTATTATTGTTTTCATTTAAATAGTTTTTATAAGTTGCTAAAATGATTTTTCGAACTTCCAGAAAGAAGTTGCTTTAAGAATCTCTGACGCTATGAGGTACCTTTTCCTTTTCTTTTTTTTTAACTACAAGAATTTAGCCTTTGGTATAGTTTAGTCGCTATCGTTATCTTCTGTTTCTGCTGTTTCCCATGTTTTGACTACCATCGTATTTATTTGAATTAATTTTACGCGTTTCTGTAGATCCTATTGGATTCAGACCTCATCTCAATTATAAGAATCCTGAACCGTCTACAAATCTACTGTAAACATTGAGTTGTTTTACTAAAAATGTTATTTCCAACATCAATAATACTCTACTATAGATCTAATTATAATATTTAATAGTTTAAGTGTTTAAGAGTTCTTCCGAAGAACAGAAAATTCCCGAGATGAACCTCTCCTTCATACTCTTCGCATGACCTGCTGTATAATCTGTATAAAATTGTAAATTCAATTCTGTAGATAGAATTACAATATATCAGAAAATTCAGTAGGGAAAAATAACAGAAATGTATTTCAGTTAAACGAATTGTAAACGTGCTTCTTTCCGCCTTAAAAAATCAATATGCGGTTTTAGCTTACTACTTTTTAAAGAAAAGTAACGTTTGGCAATGTTCTAAAGGATTAATACTACCTTATTTTATATTGTAAAATAGACTCAATTATTAAAAATTATTTTAAAGCTGTAAACGATAAGTCTTTTCGATGCACCGCGGTTTGGTTACAAAGATATCCATTATATGCCTTTGTCATTGTCAGTTTTCATGTTACTGATAGTGAAGGTAGTCCCTTTCATTGGCGGCTTATCTTTGTCAATTTACACAAAACGAAACGCTATTAATTTAAATAAACTATGTAGACAGTAGATTAAAACGAGCATATTTTCCAAACTTCCACTATGGCATGCAAAGTTATCTTTTCTATGATCTTATACTTAAAATGTAAATTGAAAGATGACCTTTAGATTCCTGTTTTTATCAGCACCTTAATTTGGTCGTCTTAATATACATATGAAAAGCGTAAAAGTTCCTTTCTATCTTTTCTATGTTTAGATGTAAAAGGAATAGACATTTATTTACGCGTGATAAATGAAAATGTAAAAGCGTTTTATGGCAAGAATTGCTTTTAAATATTTTGAAAGGCTTTGTTAGTAAGACCATCTATTACCGTTGCTTCATACACAGAACGCTTAATCGTCTTTCATGCAGGTGTTAAGAAGATATATTGACCAGCAACGTGCAAATGAGCTGCTGCCAGTCAATGTTTAGAACGCAAATGAAATTTTAATAGAGCTTACTCAATGTGCTTGAAGTAAGCATTATTCATTAGGTATATCACAAACACGTTTACTAACCGTTCCAAATTGACTGGGCGTAGAGGTTGACTAATTAATTCATTAATAGCTAATTAGTTAACAACATGAAACTTGCTCAACGCTGCTGTGACATTTACCTGAGTTTCCCTATTGAAACCTTATTGCAGTAGTATTCATAACCTTAATATTGTGTAACTAATGAATAATAATTAATTAATTGAAACAACTACTCGCATTACAACATTTCGACAAAAGAGGATCTTTTAAATTAGACGATTTTATTGATTTTCGATAATACAGTTGTAATATATTAATTTATAATCTTAATAGAACAACAACAGAACATAAATTTCCTTTCTCTCAACTTTATAAATTCGCATAAAATTAATCTTATTATTCGCGATTGCGTGACTATGTAACCTGACTTCTGTCTTGTAATTAGTGGAACGATCATCGTGTATTTTAATTTCGTCTGTGCAAAGTAGCGCATAAGGAAATGAGAAGGAAGTCCCTTAATTTTAATTACCTAAACTTAAACAGCAATGCTGTAAGGCAAATTTTGTTAGAAGATCTTTCCCAGAAAATCCTGTTACCATCGTAGACGTTAGAAGATTTCTACTTTCTAAACTTATTAAATATTTAAGTAATTAGCAAAAATTTTGTTAAGCCAACGTTGAATTCATTTTGTTTCTGTAAGCTACAGATATTTACGTACACTTATACAGATACTTACATTTAGTATACTTCTAATTTAATTTAGTCATATCACTTTAATATACTATGTAGATTTGTAAAATACCTCTGAGTCGAATTTACCGTATGTCAAGTTTGGACTGTGTATAGAATCTAGCGATCCAACTGCCAAACACAAAAAAATAAAATATACTGCTGGACGAAAATTACAAAATTGTTGACAAGTATCAACGTTATTGTTTCTGTAACAATTCAGAACCAAACCCGCCATAAAATTTTAATTACTCTTTTTATAAAAGTAGGTCGTCACAGCATTTTCTAATATTATAAACTTCTTCCATATTTTTTATTTATTTCTGCGATCAACAAACGTTCTGGAATTACAGGCTACGTTCATGTTTAAAATGCTTTTAAGACTTCAAATTTGAGCTCAACAAAGGAAATGTTCAGCTGTTGAACTGGGCTTTTCTTTTCTTTCGTATTGAAGTTTTAGAGAGAAACTGGTGATAAGGTGTTAATATTCAAAAGTAAACACAACTGTATCACAATATGTATTTACAGATTTCTTGGCAGACAAAAGTGTATCTCAAAGGATGTTTCTGTCTTAGAATAAGATTTCTGTGATTAGACGATTTTGTGTTGGGATTATTCAACTACTCTTTTGGAAGAGTTACCTTACATATAATGAGAGGAAGATTAAAACCTATTTTTGGGGCATGTTACTAACTGTTGTTATAACCCTACACTGCACAATTTTTTTATCAGTTTGAAAAACTTGTATTTATTTACGTATAGATTAAGAATCAAAAGAAAATTGTTTAACTTTTTATTGACCAAATTTTTCTAAGAAACCATGCTTTTTTGTATTGTATCAGATATGATAGATGGCGTGTCTTTATATCAATTCACAATCAGTAAGATACATACAATATTCTCTTAACATTAGTGTAAATAACATTACAAAAAGTTTTACATTTAATATTTATTCGTGAAATGCTCTAAAACAATTTGAGTCCTTATTAAAGCATGACTGAACGTTACATCTACTGCACTTAACAAACGAAAGTTTCTTACGATTGAACTTCTTACACCGCAGTTTTTCGTTAGTATATTGAGACCAATGTGCTATTGCATCCGTTTGTATATTCTTTGGAGAAATATAAGCTGTTGGACCCCTTTTTTTCTTTTCTTGTATGTGCTTTTCCAAGTCGTTTGTAGATGGTCGCCCACATTTTGCTGTGTCAACTTTACATAAACATTCTGCAATTTCTATCCTGAATGCCGCCAGAAAAATTAATGGTTCGTTTCGTTTTTTATGCACTCTGCGATATAAAAACCAAATTGTTCCCAATTGTCATATTGGTTAGATGGTAAAATATTCTCATGTACCAGTTTTTTGTTCGGAGTCGAATTTTATACTTACCAATTAAACTATCAAGGCACTCTACGCCACCCATGTGACGGTTATATTTCTTGACGAGGTTTGGGCAAGCAACTGTGACTTTTTTATTTTGTTTTCTATCATAACGAACTACTTCTTGAACTGGCAATTAACCTGTGAAACTGGATACTAAAGTTACTATTTTATTATCTTTCCATACCACAGTTGATATGTTACTGACATTGACAGTAGAAACATATTCGTGCGAAATTCTTCTTGACTCTTTTTTCATTTGTTCCACTGTAGAAAGTTTACAATTCGGTATTCGATTTCTTCTAATTGTTAGTCCAGTCAACGAAGGAGTTATAGAAGACATGGAAAGGGGGGGAATTTTTCTCTTGAGGAATGTGTTGGGGGTAGTTAGGAGACAAAGATACTAAAAGTCTCCGCCCCTAGCCCTGACGCCACAGGGAAAGGGGGGTGGAAAGGTCCCTCTTTTCGGTTTCTTGCTTATAACTCGGAAACGGTGCGTCGTGCAGTAAGAAGTATTCCCTACAAAATAAAAAATAATTAAATTTCCTACAAGACTGTCTGTATTTATTTTTTTTCTATGTGTTATAGTTTCCGAGATATTCGCCAGAGAAGATCGATAATTTTCGAAAAACTTTTTTTTGCCTCACATTTTTTGTCAAACTTGTCCGTCTAACTCCTCAGCCTTATGTTTTACAGAAAAGTTGTAAGATAGAAAGTTGTAGAGCATTTAGTCCTCCTCAAGAAACCGAAAAGAGAGACCTTTTCACCCGCCTTCCCCCTTGAAGCGGCAGGGTTAGGGGCGAGGACTTTTAGTATCTTTGCTTCCTAACTACCCTTAACACATTCCTCAAGAGAAAAATTCTCTCCTTTTTCATGTCTTCTACAATCCGCTTTTGGGCATTTGTTGACTGGACTATGTACCCAATGAATAAATACCAATTGAAGACAAGTATGAAACAAGTGAAATGGAGGAATAATAATTGTCAAAGCAGAGTCTGTAAAATTGATTGTGTGGTACACCTCTGCTCAATAGAACGACGATATTGGCACTTGTACCCAAATCCGGTTCATTTGGCAAACGGCATTTATTTTCTGTACTTGTGTATATTTCGAATTTGTAGGCAAGTCCACTAACACCACTGAAAATAAATAACTCAAAACCCCATTTATGGGGTTTCATGGTAAATATTGTTTTAAGTAATGACGCGCTTTTGTGGAGCACAATTGTTCGTCCACACACAAAAACTGTTTAAACGGTATTTTTGCTGATTTAGTGTTCAGATAATCGACTACAGTTCGAATTTTATGAAGACGATCTGAATGAGGGTCATTTATCGCCTTTACTGTAGTATTGTCATTGAAATGTAAACTAGCTCGAATTGCATCGAATCTTTTCTGACTCATTGCATCTTTTATTAGTTAGATACCGATTTTTTGATACCAATAGGACCGCATGTTCGGCAAGTGTATAATGGACATATAAATCAAAATTTCTAATATCGATGGTGGTAATCGCTGAAGGTCTGAAGGGATTCATCTGTACATTATAAAGATTATTTGGCTCTTCATCAATCTTTTTGAAGAGGGCTTCGTCAAAAAAGTACTTAAAGAATTGAAATGAATTTTCTCTAAACTTTAATACATCTTCATTCAATACTATTTTTTTTCCATGTTACGTTTTTAATTTGTTCTTCCTGCTTTCTTTCTAAGGAATTTATCTGCGGCTGTTGCTTTCCAATTACTTCTTCAGCTACATTTTCAGTTACATTTTTAATTAAAACTTCGTTTTCTAATGCTTGATTTATTACCGTTCCGTCATCTTCCAAAACAATTGGCATATCATTTACATCAAATTCTTCAGTATACTCGTCCTCTTCTTTATCATTATCAGAAGCATCAAACTCATCGACGTTATAATCCCAATTCGCAACAATTTCTAGAAGTTCTATATCAGAAAGTGGCCGTTGCATTTCATGTTGAGACATCTAAAATGTATACTCGTAAACCTCTATGTATCATAAATGAAACAAACGCATTTGTAGCTTACCTCATCAAATCTTGTAGATGCTACTTCAAATTATAAATAAATTTAGACCTGTTTATGTATACAGTATTATTTTTTAGATGATCGGGATTTACTTATTTCACGTAAAAATAAAATCTAGAAAGACCAGCTGATAATTAATTTTAGCAAGAGATGACGCTTTCAATATATGAAATACTTTAAGTAGGTATGTTTCATTTATGATACATGGCGTTTATCTGCTATTATAACTTTATCAACGTATTAAAATAAAACAATTTTAGCTTTGTATCATATATGATATATTACGCAGTGTAGAGATAATCCTTTCATCACTTAGGTGCTGCTTGGAGCTGACAGTAGAAATCAAGAGGAGCATCACAATAAGATATCAAATTAAAAAGTTGATTTTACGTACTTGTATTTTTACCGAAAGGTATATATTTCTATTTTGACGTTGCACCTGGCCGTAGTACAAGGTTATTGAACAAAAAAATGTTGATTGATTTTACTCGGAAACGAAACATTTCATAAGAGAAAGACGAAAGCATTGCGCTTTGACAAACCGACTGTAAATTTTAAATACGTTTTTTAATGAAACGTGTCTTTTCACTGCTAGAAGACCACCGAAAATTCGAATAATGGGCCATAATTTTGTAAAGTAAAATACATGTTGTTAGCGGAAATCATGCAAGACATCCAATCTTAATATTGCATGTTGTTTGAGATATGTTGGCAACAAAGGATTTTAAATTTTAACTTTTTGTATCTTTGTGAAATTGTTTCCATAGCGTCTTGTAATTTATTTTCGGGAGCAACCTGTGTAAATAGCTGAACTATAAACCAAATGCTTTAGAGACAATTAAATTAGAGAGTAAATTAGCACCGAATTGTTAAGGTCGATATATAAACACAGAGATTTTAAAATAAATATACATTTTAACTGTTTAAATAAGAAGTATTGACTCCTTGTTTGAAACTTCTACACAGACTTTAAAACACAAACAAATAAATAAATTTAATATTAAATGTTGTTTCTGCATCCTTAACCAAAAATAATAACAACTGTATTTACTGGTTCATACCGCTGTTAAGTAAACTTGAAGCTACGACTTCACGGTCGTTTATTCAACTCGCTTCGTTTTGGCGTATCTTGTATTTCGGGTAACATTTCATTAATTCTATCTCGGAAGAACAATTTGCTCAAACAGTTGTATATTTACAGAGTGCCTTTGTCCCCTAAGAATAAAGTTTATATCAGCCCATCTATTACTTTGGCAAGCGTTTTTACGGGCCAGAACTAGTGACCCCAGCGGTTTCCTCGACTCCACAGCTTTAAAAAATCTAAAATATGCACCCGCAGTATTCCAGAGAGTAGTTTACTAAACTTTTATGAACGCTATTTTATTCCAAACTGGTTTCCTTGCTATTTATGACTTTAAGCATCCAACCTCGTTGTTTTTAGATAAAATCGTAGATTTTCGTAAAAAACGAAAAACATCGTTATAACTTCTAATATAATAATAATTCTATTTATGACAAATAACTACAATTTGAAGAAAATCTACTTATTTTTCACTAATTTACTATTGTACATGTTTTCGACCAAGCAATTTAGATTATTGCCGTATAAATTTTATACAACATATAGTTCTTTCAAATAATGTATAATAACAGGCAAGGTGCACATTACAAAGCAACTCAGTCTACTGCAAAATACTACTTTAATATTTCAAACGCTATTATTAAAAATATTCTTGTTCCATATACGCTTCACAGTTGCAGTGAGCTGTACTGACGCTCATATATTACGGAATCATATTTAAGTAAATTGTAGTAGATTTTATAATGAAATAATGTCAAGTTCCAAATAGCAAATGATATGTATATTTGAAATTGTTAAATTGAAACTTCTTCTCTTTATCATTAAAGAAGTTCTTTCTGTTACATAGGAATCATACAAACAGTCAAACATACTTGCTGTTAATAAATTCAATATCAAGAAATCACAATTTAATGCATCTATGGTTTAAAACATACAGCCAGTATAAGACGTATTAGACGACGAATCAAGTAAATTAAAGCTGTTTTACAAATCCCTTGGTGTTGCTCGAAAGCAACAACTAACAGTGCCCTGCTATTATCTGTATAAAAAGTACAAGAAGTAGAAAGTTGTTTTTTAAGAATGGGTGATGCAAGACTACAATGAGATGAGTACGGTAGAGTTTCGTTAATAATATGGAAAGCTCTGTTGATCTGAAACTCGATCATTCGCAAAAAAGTCAGTTGGTTGTAAAAAACAATCAGATTGAAACTGCCCGTTCTAGAAGCACAAGGATTTTGACCAGTTAAGTTAAAATTCAAACTTTAAGTTAATTCATGCATCAACAAGCCCAAGCGTTGGTTCTCTTCGAGTTGTTAACAATAGACAAGCGTCACGCGCCCAAATGGTCGGATTGATTTACAGTGTCCAACATAAACTTACTCGACATTAAAACTATGTCTGAGTAGGCTTCTATAACGCTTTACAGAAATTTAGAGGAATACTCTACGCCTGGACTCAGTCTAAAATGCCTTTTCTAGAGAAATAAAACAATTTAGTACCACGATTTAAAAATTGTTAGTTTTTACCATACTTGTAGAGTTAGAATTAATTATATCTACCACAGGGTTTGGCAATACTTTCAGTTGATATTACTATCTAAGTGGTTTTATTTGTCCCATTGACGGTGAAGAAGACCTGATGAATATACTAAAAGATTTTTTTTAATAAGAGAACAATTAGGAATTAATACACGGTCCTTTCCTTGAAGTTGCAAAACGGTGTCCTAAATTTCGTTAGAAGAACCAAAAGTAAGATTTCGGAGTCTCAGGTTTGATCCTATAAAAAGGGTCTCGTTTTTCACAAAATATAGACAAGAACTGATCCACCATATAGGTTATGATATTAAGTTTGCACGTTTTTGCTTACTGTAGTATAGTGAGATCGAAAGAAAAATTTGCCTCCTACGAATTTATTGACGCATGTCTGTTCTTAATCGAAACTTCTCTTACGAGGCAAATATCCAAATAACAAATAGTACAGCTAACAGTCTGTAATATGACGAATATATCTTTACATATTTGCTATTTGTCGAATTTCATCATTATCAAGACCAGCCCAGTATTTCCTTTCTTTTATGTATGTATGTACATTCTCCGACAATTCGGAGTTCGGTGAATATCGAATATTAATTACTTTTTATCTATCTACTCTAATAGAAATGTGACAAATGACAAATGTTTGTTATTCGTTATTTGTCAAATCTCGTATGTATGGTGCTACCGTTAGGATCAAAAACATGTCCGTAAGCCCTAGAAGACTGCAATAGATTTCTTCGATGTAAGTAAAATAAATAGAAACTTGATTTATCCCACAGCGCTACGTATTACAAATTATGTTCACTATTAATATCTTCGAATAAAAGTTACATTATAGTACTAGATGTTTTTCTTTCCGCCAAAAGCTCATACCGATTATATCCATTCAGATTATTGTTATACTTCACTTCTAAAAAAATGTTTGATTGATCTTCCTAGAGACCTTGTATAATACAAACGATTTAGTTTTGCTCCACGAAAAAAAAAAGATAATTTGACAAAGATTTTTCGGCGTACCACCAGAGTAAAGATTTTTACATACCTATATAGTTAACTAACTAACGTGATTGGTCTACTTTGATAAAATGATAAAATAGAAGTGAGCGCTGACAGTAAGACCAGAGTTGTATGTCAAATAACATTTGAAAATCAGAGACAATAACAGTAAGCATTGTATAAGACATGTTATGATGAAAACGAAAGAAAGACTGTTATTAGTTAGGTGGGAAAACAGACCCTACTCCAGTGTACCTATAATATATTATTTACACTTAATTATATATTAATTAATTTGGTGCAATAAGGGCATTTCTTTTTTCATTGCGCTTATTATTGTTGTATACTCTGCGATACAAATTCTATACTTTGGAGAAGTTAAAACTTGCCAAATATTAATCTGAATATTTTGCATGGAATGAAAGCAAAAACCTTGCTGTAATGCAAGATACATATGTCTCTGCTTGTTTCTGCGTTTACTGTAGTCTGGAGCAAGGGCGCAGGGCTAGTAATAATCCCTAGAAATATCTTCATCTTATTTTTATCAATAATATTTTTCAGTTGCCTTTTACACGGTTTCAAAACAAAAAGTTTTCTGAACATTTGTCTGATGATCGCTGATTTCTGACCTTGTTGCTTAAGGTTTCTCTTGGTGATTTGTATTCTGAACTTGAATTTTGAAATCATCGTTTGAACGAAGTCTGAGATACAACTTTAAGGGTTTGAGTACAATTTCATAATACAATTTTGAAGATCTTTTGCTGCTCTAGATTAATTCGTATACGAATCTGTTCGCGCAAGTTTGGGAATAAATTGTAACCGTTCTGTGTTTGATCATTTTAGCAAAATTTAGACACCTATTATCTATAAATGCAAATAATCTACTTTGTATAAATTCCAATACGAATTCCTGTCTAAGTTTATTTCCTGGCACTAACAGTCAGAGAAGTGAAGATTAATTAAATCTTTTGAGAATTCTTTAATAGTACCAAACAAAAATAATTAAACACAGTCTATTTCACTATTATTAAACATATCGGTATATTCAAGGCATTTTAAGTTCGTTTGGTATCAGAGTAAATACCAATTACACATGTGGAAAAATCAAAACTTATTTCCGGTGGGTTCACTCAAGGCTAATTGCTATTTATACTATACTAATAACATATTTGTTAGGTTGAAAATATTTCCAACGTGTAAAAACACAACTCCTAGGAAAGTATGATTCAGGGACATGTTTGTTAAAAGATCAATAATTTCATGATGTATTCAAGTAGCGAAAATTAGATACAGTACAGCGATATGAAATTCAGTCACTTGCAAATAGTCAAAAGCTTCTTCCTGTCACAGTTTTTTCAACAACGCTGTTTGTTCAAGGGATAATATGTTTTTCTTCTATACCTGTTAAAGTGTTCAAGAATTGACACAACACGTAGCTACTGAATTAGGAAGTTTTGACACTAGCAGATATTATGAAAAAAAAAAAGATAGAAACTATGGTTAAGTTGTTTGAAGAACGGCGTTTTAGTTTGATATGGAAATTTCAGGCAGAGTTGATAAATAAACGTAAGTTAATCATATTCTCGGTTTCATTTAAATTCGTCTGGTATACTATTATTGTGGATTCTGTGATGTCTCTACATTGGAATAATTGTCTTGGTTAACGCTATTATTTTAAAGAACACCTCCTTAGAATCACTTTGCATCGCAAACAAGGTTATTTAACTCACAGGCAAGGTGAGCGCAAACACTGACCTCTGATAATAACCTCAACTTTTCATGTAAGAAAGATTCATTACTTGTTCAAGCCTTTAATATTCTTTGTTGGCAAGAATTTATTGTAAAATAATAGTAATCAAGCATAGCATGTGGAAATTCATATCTTCTAAATGATTCTTCAAATCTGAATCTTGAAATATTTAAGATGGAAAAGTTTAATTAATTAATAGTACAGTCTATAAGATTTGTTACGTCTAAAAGTGGGTTAAATGTCCCTATTAGAATGTCGCAACACAAAATGATAAGGTATGCCTTAAGAAACGGTTAGTTCTGTTTGATCAGAGATTGGATCGGAGTCATAGAAAGCCTGAATGGCGAAAAACGGTAGCGATAGAGTTATTTTTGAGAGGGCGCCAGTCTTAGTTAACCTTGACCGATATAGGTGAACAGCTGATCCTAAGACTTAACCAACTAATCCGGTCTTTAAAATGCTTATTCGTAGGGTTGACCTGGAGAAAATAAAGGAGGCGAATAGGGTTCTCTTGCGACAGCTGATAGATTCCACAATACTTACTGCTAAATTGGCTACTTTTCAGTGTTCGCAGTCGAAGCTCGGCAATGGTCTTTCTCACGAATCTTATGTTTCCCGGAACAAATCTTACTACGCGTATTGACAGAAATAAACAACGATTAAAGTCAAAATAAGTCATCCACTAACACACGTAGGATTGAAAACAAATATTTACAAGTTAAGTAATAATTAAACAAACGAAACAAGAAAACATAAGACCAGGTTACAAGTACAATCTTACATAAATACACCAACATAAAACAAAACTATACAATAAACAAACATATATGCAGGTGAGCAATACCAATTAAATGTAAACAAGGAATGAGCGGTATAAACTAAAGTAGGTCATCAATCTTGTAACCGTTATTTCAAATATTGTTATTCTTATTGCGGAAATGAAACAAACGTGAGTCAACGATTTGTAGAATTCCGATAATAAACTTTCAGTACTAAATTAAATATCTATTGTTCTTAAGAACGCTATCTTAAATAAACGTTAGAGATAACAAACAAGTTCAAATACAGCGAACTTTGAACAACGCAATAAACTCTTAAGCTAATACCAAGTAAACTTCTTCAATGATGTTTATTTATAATAAACCTTCTATAAATTAAATTTAGTTTTGGTAGGATAAACTAATATAACTGTTAAAAATTGTTGATTGAGTTTACAATTCGCTTTTGTAATAGCTTTGCTAATGAAACAATTGCTTCAAGATAATTCTTACGGTAATCGCTCCAAGATTTAATAACAAAATATGCAGTAAAATAAACTTACAGCTAACAATTCGTCGGATGTCTTTGTACAGTGATGATAAATTCAAGCGATATACGAGGGTCGTTTGAAAAGTCCGTGCAAAGTCAGAGAGATGGCACTACTGGCGCATATCGAGGTTATGTTTAGTTAGTAGTATCTCTTGGAAGAACACACACCAAGTTTCAGCCAGATCGGTCTATTTCTTTGTGTTTGGCATTCGTTTGAATCGAGGAAGTCGAGTGATTTTCAAAAAATGGACGAAAAAGAATTTCGTGTGTTGATTAAACATTACTTTATGAAAGGCAAAACGCCTCAGGAGACTAAAGAGAAGCTTGATAAACATTATGGTGACTCTGCACCTTCGATTAGAACAGTTTATAAGTGGTTTCAAAATTTTCGGAGTGGCCATATGGGCACAAGTGACGCTGAACGTTCTGGACGCCCTGTTGAGGTTACTACTCTAGACATCATTGATAAAATCCATGATATGGTGATGGATGACAGAAGAGTGAAGGTGCGTGAGATTGCTAGTGCTGTAGGCATCTTGAATGAACGGGTACATAATATTTTGCATCAACATTTGGACATGACAAAGCTATCCGCAAGATGGGTGCCGCGATTGCTCACGCTTGACCAAAAACGAAATCGTGTGAAGTGTTGCAAGGACGGTTTGCAGCTGTTCCAGAAGAATCGGCAGGACTTTAAACGTCGTTTCGTCACTGTGGATGAAACATGGATACATCACTTCACTCCTGAGACCAAAGAACAATCTAAACAATGGGTTACCAAGGGGGAATCTGCGCCAAAAAAGGCGAAGACCGTTCCTTCGGCCGAAAAGATTATGGCGACTGTCTTTTGGGATTCGCAAGGAATAATCCTCATCGACTATCTGGAAAAGGGTAAAACTATTACAGGTACATATTATTCATCGTTATTGAACCGTTTAAAAACCGAGCTGCAAGAAAAACGCCCACGATTGGCCGACAAAAAAGTCCTTTTCCATCACGACAACGCACCAGCTCACGCCTCAGCAGTTGTGGTCGCAAAATAATGGAAATAGGGTTCCAACTCGTTTCAAATCCCCCCTATTCTCCAGACTTGGCTCCCTCGGACTACTATTTGTTCCCCAATTTGAAAAAACATCTGGCGGGAAAAAGATTTTATTCAAACGAGGAGGTGATTGCAGAAACGAATGGCTATTTTTCAGACTTGGACAAATCCTATTATTCAGAAGGGATCAACAAACTAGAGCAGCGTTGGACGAAGTGTATAAGCCTAAAAGGAGACTATGTTGAAAAATAAAAAAGGTTTACCTCAAACAATTAGGTAGTTTTTATTTTTGCACGGACTTTTCAAACGACCCTCGTATATAACGTAAACACTGCACACACTTATAAAAAGGAATGCAAGATTTTCACTGTAATCGATATTTCAGGCTGCTGCGGGCACACTCGTCGGGACGGTACCATATATATACCTGGTGGAGATTTTGTTATCCAGTCAAGAGACTGATGGTAGACGATAGTCGAAGAAATACAACGATATCTTCCTGTACTGCAGGGAATTTATTATTAACAAAGACTAGAAGTTCGCGACGCTTATTACTAGAGATCGGAAAAATATGCAAAATGTCCATTGTATCTTTTGATGCAGTAGTTCAAAACATTGGAATTACCCGCTTCATAACTTATTATAACTTAAATACTTCTAGATAACAATAACATTTACAATGTCAAAATTCTGAAGTGATATATTGATAGATACAGTAGGCATTTTGCATATTTTTCCAATCTCTACTTATTACAATCCTAAATACTAATACGGAACAGGTTACACAATCTTGGTACTAGAATCTCAATAGATTCTGCGACATCTGTAAAACTTCATGAGGAAGGTCTCCAGGTATTAGACGATACACGCGTGTTTTCACACCGCGCTTGAGGCAGGACAAATCTTGACTGACTGACTAAGAAATTGGATGCTTGGCTATCGCCATATTGCAGAGTTCTTTCCTCTCAACTAAATGATTAGCGGAGATG
This sequence comes from Ignelater luminosus, assembly GCA_011009095.1. NCBI lineage: Eukaryota > Metazoa > Arthropoda > Insecta > Coleoptera > Elateridae > Ignelater > Ignelater luminosus. Next base: position 45,925 of record VTPC01003167.1, read on the forward strand.
ACGACAGGTCAGCGATCACTGAATGATCGCCAAGATGGGGTAATTCACTCACACTCCTGCTTTTACCCTAAAGTAGCACCACAAAACTCATTTGCATATAGTGTCAAGCGACGGATCATAATAGTTATTTATATAACAAGAGTGTAAAGTGAAGTTTTTTGAATGAGTAGGAAGTTTATGGCACCAGCGATAGCGAGTACCATAAACCCTACGAATTCAAAAAACACACTTTACACTCGAGTTGTATACAGCATTTTTTGCAAAACCGCATTTTATAGAAAATAATAAAGAAAAACCATTGACGGTAGATTAAAAAATAAAGTTGACCAAGATCATAGGAACGCATAATGATTTCATTAAGACATCGATACGGCCATTATAAGATCGATACATGAAATTAATTGCAAATGTTTATAATTCTCAACTTTCGACACTGACAACTAGTTGTAAAGCGCCAACTTTATAGGCGGTCGTGCAAAAAAATAATTTATATGTCTGTTGCATTGACACGGGCTACGAAATTCTAGGGTTATTAAAATATAAAATAAAGAAACTGAGGTACATTTAATTTTTAAGATATTTGGTCCTTATTTATTTGCAACAGAGAAAGCGCGAGGAAATAGAATTTGCTATTTGCGAACGAAACGAAAGGTCAACATTCTGTTAACCGCAGAACTTTATTTCTAACTCCATAAATACACCTGGACATTTTGTTTTGTAAAATGTAGTATCAATTCTGTGTGTAAAGAATTGGCATAATTTAAAAATTTTCAGTGTCTGTTTTAAAATTGTAATTGTAATCATAAAATATAAAAATATAGAGGCGTTTATTATTGTTATTATTATTATTATTGTTAAAATATTTTTTTATTATCTACGGATAAGCTGGGTACCGGCAGGCTACGTAACGCCAGCACTAGGCGCTGTACATCTAGAATTTTACCTAGCTATAACGTAAACCACAGGACAGTTTATTTTAATTTGTTGCAGTGGCCTATAATAATCAATATAATACAATCAGAGCAAAACCTTTTTCAAATTCAAAAATCTAGTTAAAAATGCAATAATTACCAACAAACCCCGATTTCTGTAATTATATAAAATCTAAGAAACCTCCATTTATAAAACGTAACTCAATAAGATAGTCTAGTTGGTAGTTTAAACAAATTATCGAAAGATAGTTGCATGTGAGAAGTGCATCAAACTGTTTTCACCTCGTAACGTTCCTTTCCGACATTTCCTTCCGAGTGAAATTTTTCTCTAAGACAAATAACTGTCCAACGGTTAGATGCATCTTCTAACATGCAATTCTTTCTGGAATTCACGTTCTAACTTAGAAACTAGCTTGTACTTTGAAACTTTTTAAATTAACTTGCTAAACTAGGAAAAGACTATTTGTAGAAATTGATTAGTAAATATGATTATTGATTTCGTGTTATTTTCTAGGATTGGATATTAAAATTTATGCAGATTATAGTATTTATAGAAGATTATTTATTTTATTCCCGGTTACTTTATGAAACTCCATGTTAATAAATTATAAAAATAAAAACACTATTCCACTATTAGTATAACCGCGTTTCGATATTACACTATCACTTTCAAAGGTAAAAGGCGTCAGGCGAATAAATTTTAAGGTTGTAAGTGGAATATTATTTTTACTTTTATAAATTATTTATGGAAGATGCAAAAATTATTTATACATTACTAAACCTAAATAAAAGGCAGGTAAATTCTGATTTACTTAATGACAAAACACTCAACTACAGTTTCTAAATTAAAACTTCAGCAAAGAAATTACACTATAAGGGCAAGACTACCATGAAAACAAGTTAGAGTTAAATTAAATCCAATTAATAAAAAATACAACAAAAATAGAGTTTCAGTAGCTTAGAATTGCAAATGCAACTATAAATTCAAGCATTTCTTGCATGCAAATCTAATAACCAATTTAGTAGAATCGAGAAATTTTCATTTGGTCTAATTATAAGGGATTATTCAATACAGATCTAAATATAAATGGTAATATGTTCCTTCCAATTCCAACAGCTGGATATAACACTATACTTTGGAAATTACTAGCCGCTTACGTGACCCTCTCTAATCTTTGATATAATTATCTAAGATAGTCAGCCGAATTGTTACAGCTTTCAGTGAAGTTCTTGCATAAATTCTAAGGGCTATGACTATAGACTCCCCAGTTTACTTTATAAACTACTCCACTACAACGTTTTGATATTAGCCTATAACTTTGACATAATTTGCTTATGTTTAACTATAGTGCCAATTATAAGCATCACAAATTTAACTGTATACATCCAAGTTCTAATTCTCAGTAAATACAAAATGGTTTCAGAAACTTATATTACTTTCAGATTTCTGAATTAAATCAAAATAATTTTACTCTAGGTATATATCGTAAAATTATGTACAGAACGATAATTTGCGGGAATTTAGTTTCTCGGCAAAGTTTCTGAAGCGGAATCGAATGTAATTTCCGCTTTAAACGGTTTTAAGTAACACAACCGAATATTGCATTAAAATGTAAAATGCAACTTGATTTAATTTTAATGCAGCCAGTTGTGAATTTAACTTAGAACAAGAATTTTATTTGCAATACTCGACTTCCTTCTTTTTCGAAAAGTTTAAGCTCCTGCAAAAATTCTAAGAACAAATTGAGTTTATTGGTATTAATGTAAGTTTCTGGAGCAATTAAGATCTCCCGAGAGTAGCGAAGAAGAGTTAACTACGTTTGTTCCACATAATGGAACGTGCACCGGTCCTTTTACGTGAAGTCTGGGTATTATAACTGCATTAGCAACTTATAATGACTACTTCGTGTGAACATGTGTGTGGAGTTAAATTTTACATTTTAATTTGTATCTTAGTGCGTATGGGACTTGTATTTAAAAATTAATGTGAACTTTTACGCAGTATACCAACTAGTAAGTTGCGGTCACGTTGAGGTGGGTTAGATTAACTTAATTTAGTTCAGTTTATTAAGAAACCTTTTTCCTGAAAGAATATAGCCTCGGTGGAAATTGAAAAAAAGGGGAAAAAGTGTAATAGTGGCAGTGATAAAAATAGTAGTGCAGAGACAATTTTGTATGTTAAAAAGCTTTTTTGGGAAATAAAGTCAAATCCAGTTTTTATGTATTGCATTTAACGAACAGCTGGAATAAATGCTAATCGTTAGAATGGTTTCATTTCTTCAGAAGAGAGTGCACTCTTTTACTGCATGCCCATTAAATCCATTCATTACTGAAGCGCTGCACTGTCCCATTTAACTTTTATTTAAGTGTCGAAACGTGTAAATTATACGTTTTTCAAAAGACAACCTTTTCGTCATTTTAGTCACATATAATGTCTAATGGAGATTGCACGTCCACTTTAACTAGTATAATAAAAGTTGTTAATATTTTTATACTGAAATAGCTCTAGGTGTTTTATTTCAACTTTTCAACTTTGCTATTTGAATGTTTATGATTGATTTATGGAATTTATAATTATCCGCTATTTTATTTTAGAAGCCGCTTTTACTTATAGTTTGTTTTATTTTACTTTGATTATAGTCTACATACAACGTCATCTGTATTCCAAGAAAAACTACTTAAGTAGATTCTCTTTTTCTTCAAATTTAACTAATGTTCGTCGTTATAACTGGACCAAAGAATAATTCGATACAAGCTCATACTTCATTCTGAAACACCTTGTAGAATGCAAAATAATTTAAAATACGAGGGTGGTCTGAAAAGTTTCCGATCTAACAAAGATACAAGACATTTTTTCTGAAAATTTTTTTTATTTTTTCAACATAGTCTCCTTGTAACTCTACATACTTCTCCCAGCGATGCCGAGCGACAGCCTGTGCGTCTCCCCACAATACCAAAACAGAACTCTGCGAGACTCCAGAAATGTTTAACGAATCAACTCAATCTGGAAAGGACAAAGAAGCTGATTTTACACTGCAGTATCAAATGAAGCACAGACGGTCAAATAAGAAATGGAAAAATACCAAATATTATTTCTCTAATTTAAAACGTTCTTCTAACCAGACATGCAATGAGCATTTATGTCTAGAAATACAATCCAAATTAAAACAAAATTTCTGCGGATGAAAGTAACATCAAAATGTTTAGGCGTCTACGAGGGTGGTCTGAAAAGTTTCCGACCTAACAAAGATACAAGACATTTTTTCTGAAAATTTTTTTTTATTTTTCAACATAGTCTCCTTGTAACTCTACACACTTCTCCCAGCGATGCTCCCATCTCTGTAACCCGTCCAAATAGTACTCGGCATTTTTCTCTGCAAAATAATTGTTCACGAAGGTGATTGCCTCTTCATTTGACGAAAACCTTTGTCTTCCCAGCGCAATTTTTAGATGAGGGAACAAAAAAAAGTCGCTTGGGGTTAGATCTGGCGAGTAAGGCGGATGGTCAAGCAGTTCAAACCGTAATTCGTGGATTTTCGCCATGGCAACCGCTGAGGTGTGAGACGGTGCGTTGTCTTGGTGAAACAGGATTTTCTTTTTCTGCAAATGTGGCCGTTTTTTTCGCAAGTTCTGCCTTCAGCTTGTCAAGTAATGATGCATAGTATGCTCCTGTAATGGTTTTTCCTTTTTGAAGATAATCGATTAAAATAACTCCATGACTATCCCAAAAAAAACAGTCGCCATCACTTTCCCAGCCAAAAAAACAATTTTTGTTTTTTTTGGAGCCGGTTCCCCCTTTGCAGTCCACTGTTCGGACTGTATTTTTGTTTCGGGCGTATAATGGTGTATCCAAGTTTCATCTATAGTAATTAATCGGCGCCAAAACTCGGATTTCTTTCGCCTAAACTGCGCCAAAAGAGCGTTGGAAATATTCATTCGAACACGTTTTTGGTCTAACGTGAGCAAACACGGCACCCAACGCGCGGACAGCCTTCTCATGCCTAAATGTTGATTTAATATGTGACAAACACGTTCTTTTGACATGTTCATAACCTCTGCTATCTCTCTCACTTTAATTCGGCGGTCGTCTAGCACCATTTGGTGAACTTTGGCGATGTTTTCGTCGGTAGTTGCAGTTTTTGGACGTCCCGAACGTTCATCGTCTCCCAAGCTCTTACGGCCACGTTTAAATTAAGCAGCCCAAAATTTCACTCTGGTACATGATGGTGCAGAGTCCCCGTACACAGAATCCAACTCATCTTTTATTTGCGAAGGCGTATTGCCTTTCAAAAACAAATATTTAATGACAGCTCGATACTCGATTTTGTCCATTTTCACAAAAAAACTCACATCAACTCACTCAAACGACTGTTACATAAAAACTGCGCGTCCAAAATGGCTGGAACTTTGGTGAGTAACTGTCAATAGATGAACAACGGAATTCAGTAGCTTTTATTTACGAGTGCTGCCATCTTCACGTTGAGGTCGGAAACGTTTCAGACCACCCTCGTACACAGAGTTTGCTTCTAAACAATTTTTGTAAATATGATTAGTTGACATTTTTACAAATATAGTGGTTGTTGTGTTGCACCAAGTTACATGGTTTTGTAGCTTACCTTTAAATATCAACTTTATTTTTCAATCAAGCAGAATTATAAGTTTATAAGTATTGGTTTGAAACACTTTTAATACAGAGCTACTTAAAAAGAAAATAGCACTCCTCTTTCCATATTTAAATCTCATCAGAAACTATGTTATCGGAGCTAATCTTACTGAGTAACATAAATGTATTCCTTGTTGTTGGAATTCTTGGATTTATCCATTCTCTTTAAAAGATCCTACTCTTGGGTTCACCACATCTTCAAATATCATGCCAACATTTACAGTGCAATATGGCTCTTACCTCTGTGCTATTTCTAACTTACATTGTACTTTCTGTAATAATTTACTGTAAGAATATTATACAAGACATACATAATTGATTCATAAGCTTAATTAATAGTATGACATTTTTTAAAGGCATAAACGTTACAAATATTCTTCCTTTTGGTGCATTGGAAGCATTGTCCAATAGAAATAAGGCTCTTGGTGGCTATTTTTGAGATTCTAGGAAATCCTTTACTTCTAGAAAATGTAAGTATTACAAAGTACATACATAATAATAAAATATGTGCATATTCATACAAATTTTCCAGAACATGCAATATGTCTTAGATATATAAGGCACACGAACTTACCTCGCATAAGAAATCTATCAAAAATTCAATTTTTAAGATTTTGAAAACTCTGGGGTTCCTAGGTTTTCCAATAACAAGTGGTTTTGATTTATTTGTTTATCTATTTATTTCGCTTATACCATTAGCACAGCCTAAAAATGTTAATTTGTGTATGGAGAGTTTTAGCCGTGTAGCAGTTTTGTCGAAATAGAATAATAGGTTCTAGAATATTTCCGTTTCGTCTGCGTTGTAAAATTGTTGATCACATAAGTTAAATTCTTGCATTACTCTAAGCAATGTTTGTTTAAAGGGGTCATCTAATAGTTGCAATCATAACTTTAAGGAAGAGGCTTGATCTTGAACCATGGCAAGTGGCTTGCGGGGATCAGTGTGATCCATGTTTGTATTTAGTTTTCTGGACAAAAACGATAGAGGACGAAGCCCAACATTGGAACATTGTATAGTCGAGCCCATGTTCGTAGTTAGATCTTTGAAGAGTTTAATGTGTTAAGAGCAGAACCGGTCTTTCAGGGGGTCACACAAAAGAAAAGCAGTGTCATTGCTCTTTGAGTTCAACATAAATAATATTTGCTTTGTATTACAAAATTCTAAGACGTTATGCATTCTAATCTTAAATGGCGCATTGCCCACGTTCTGGGTCCTTTCTAGAGTTTTTTTTCTTATAGCTAAAAAGGAGTGTTGGAGCTTCTAAGCGACTGTTTCCAAAGCAGGGGAATGAGATGCGTTGACAAAATTTTGGGCGTCTTAGAAAGGTTTCATGTGAATAGTGTGCTTTGCTGTAGAACATGAATTAACAGTACAGTTACAACAAAAGGAATTACCTGGTGACTTAAAAGTCAACCGTTATTTTTTTAAATAGACAACAATGTACAATCTTTCTTAGTGGCCCATTCAAAGATTAATGAGATATAATCATTGCTTTTTCGTTAAAAGTGGACTACTCAAGTGAAATTTCTTAAATCATTTTTGTATGCTACTCAATTGCCTGTTACCTGTATCTTCGCCTCTCCAATAGACAACGGCGTTTCTTTTATAGTTTAATTTTAATTCATTACTATCTTTAGAGTAGCAGTTGAGAATTCATGTTGAGCCTGTATATACCTGTTTTGCTTCCCATGTTTCTTCTTCATCCTCTATGCAACAAACAAAAATTTGACGAAAGAGCAAATTTTAGAAAAACTAAACACATGTAACTCTTAAAATTACTTGGGGGATGGGGGTTGAGGATGAACCTAAAGCTCTTTGTGCTTTTGGTATAAGAAATTTAAGTTAATGACCATTTTCTAAATCAACGCACTGATAGTCCAGGGAATGGAGACATATTTGCTTGCAAAAGGTTATGTGGTTCTGATTTTTGGATATTTGTGTATATCGATGCCCTACTGAAAAAGTTTCTCGATAATATCCTATTGCCAAAGAATTACAGAGGTTACAGTTTTGATTAAAGGTTGTAGAGCATTACATTTGCTACAACTTTTGTATCAGACATGTTTCCGTAGAACGATTTTTTGAGATTTTTTATTTTTTTTAAATAGTTTCATTACTATTTAATTTGTTATTAATAATAATAATAATAATATAATGTTAATTTCAAATAATTGAATGTATATAAATCAAAATATTAATCAAGAAACTTGATGGACAATTGATATAGCAACACTAAAATGGAAAGATGAAGGAGCGGATTATCAATTTTTATAGTTGCAGATACTGTAGTAATAAAAAAGTTATAACTACCTACATTTAGCTATGGCTTCTGGCTTCGAAGCTTCAGCCAGTACTTCTTCAACTTTTTCCATTAGCAGTTCAGTTGGATCGTCTTCTTTATTTTCATCAGTTGTGATGTTCGCTGTATTTCCACAGGTTTGCCCAGAGTGGTGTTTACAAATGATAGAATACCTGAGTCCGGCTTTTCTACAGCTGCAGGCCTTATTGCATCCCTTTTTTACAATGACAGGAAATGAAAGTCAGGATTGACCGAGGAACTGTATTCCTAGCGGTTTAAATAGAAACAAGTCCTTTACTGTCTTTTCTCCATCCCCAGTTCAGAGGGTTTTTTATTTCGCTTATCCATGTCTGAATTTAGTGATACGTGCAGTAGACATGGTAGATAGCAGCATCCTGTGTCGGTTACAGCTTTGCAAGATTGAACTTGCTGCCAGCAGCAGATTTGGAGTAGAGGTAATAGCGCAAAGTATTTAATGTTGTTGCCTTGTCACCACCATAAAGATGAAGACTTTTTTTGTAAAATTAGCATTATATTATCTATCAACTATCTACCTATTCGTTCTACAAAAACATTTTTCATACAAAAGTTGTAGCAAATGTAATGTTCTACAACTTTTAATCAAAACTGTAACCTCTGTAATGCTTTGGTAAAAAGATATTATCGAAAACCTGAAAAAAGTCTAGAATTTCGATGGCACCCACACGGGGGCGACGAGGTCGAAAACTTGAGTTTTGCACTAGGGCATCACACAACATATCAAAAAACTAGAACTACATAACCTTTTGCAAGCAAAGGCGCCTTTTCCAACCTGGACTATGGTATCTATAATTCTATATGAAAAATGAGCACTGGGGTCAAGTTGGCCGAATTGCCTCGTAGTATAAAAACAAAACGCGTTCGTGTACTTTACAACTTGACTATCACATATTTGGTAGTCGATTTCTAGATACCGCGAGCAATACTCAGAAGCTTCGGTCTGCATCACATTTTTCATTAAAAATAGAAATAAATCGTCAAAAGGCAAATTTTAGAAAATTCGTTTTCGTCGAACGAACGCAATTTCAAAAAACAAAATACACCTAACTCTTTAAATTACATAGTAAGTAACCTCAAGAAAAATCAGGAAGAAAGAATAAAAACTATATTGAAGAAGGGGTAGGTTTCGGGGGCGTGGGGATTGAGAGTGAACGTAAACGGAAAATCTGTTTATACCACCTGATAGGAAATAATAAGTTATGAAATTTTGCTATTTGACCCATCCCGATATCTTTGAGTGTTATCGTGCTTTAAATGAACCATACTACTTATATATCAAGTTTTAAAAAAATCGTGAAGTAACCTTCACGCATGTCCCTTGTTAGTTTGGTATTATATCATTATAACAAGAAAAAGCAAAACTTAGATTTCAAGTTGTAAGACCTATTTTCTTGCTTTCTTGGTTTAACTGTATGCAGATATAATCATTACGATAAATCAAACAGCCTTTTGCGGTGGAATTTGAAAACAATAATTTTAATTGTGGTTTTATGAATCGCTCACCTAGAAACTTTTATAATTTCGAAACATTATATGCAGAGGTATTTCTGAAAAAATAAATAAATAAACTACACATGATTTCAAAGGATTTTTTAAATATATTTTGGTAGGTTAAAAAATAAAAACTAAAATTAGAAAAAAACGAAAAATAGGTTATATATAAAGGAAGTAAATATTAAGATTTTATGGAATAGCTTTTATTTCATCTGACTCTACCTTTTCAGCATAAAATTTTCCACGTTTATTAATACAAATTTACGTTGTTGGTAAAGTATTTAATTAATTATTTAATTTAATTTTCCAACTTTCGTAGCATGAAATCGTTTCAAAAGCAGCTTGTTTGTGCTTTTTAACATACATAAATTGTCACATTGCAATAATTAAATTAATCCGAAAGCTAAATTCCTCTTCACGTAGATTGCAATTTTACGGTTTATAATACACCCTATGTGGATCAACAGCAAATCTAATTAAATATAATTACTCCAAACAACACCATATTTTATAAACATTTACAGGTAAATACACTTAATTGAAACTCATACAATTTTGGAAATAATTCAACCATTTGATAAAATCTTGTATTGCAGGAAAAGTTTGCATTGCCAGTTGCCTTACTTTTCACAAAATAGTGACCTTTGTAAAGCTAACAAACCTATTTGAAACTTTGATATTGATAGCCGGTCCCTAAAAATTTGATATATCATCCTCTTCAGATTTTCTAGAAGATTACCAAGTTTCATGTCAACACCTAACGTAAATGGAAGTTTTCGAGTTAGGAAGGCCGTTAGCACAAGCTGCGGAACCAAAAGGCAAACAAGAATTTATGAAGTATTCCTAAAGGCTTTCTTTTTATACGATACATTTTATTCATTGGTTTGCCTGAGCTTTGTTTACTAATTTTAATATTATTAGTTTCGGGAGTTATTTTGACCCGCACTCAAATGTGTTTATTTCACAATGGAGATTTTCTTTATCGGAAAGATTTATTATTGCAATATATATAAATCACCTGGTATTTTTAGGAAATTTATTGTTTGGAGAAATTATTGTCTAGAAAACAATTCATTTCTCGATTGTTTACGTGAGAGGAGATTACTTTGGACTTTGTTACCCCCACACACGTACAGTGTACGTTAAAAGCTCATTTATTTTTGAACAAGACACTGAATAAATCAATTTAACGCCAGGAACTTGACAGCTGATCCCAAGCGACAGCGTGTTGTTTGTTCTAAGCACATTTAATTAGTTTCATCCTGATCATTTATTTGGATAACGTAAGGTTTCTAGCAAAATTGGCTTTGAAACTGTTGGTATGTTTGAAATTAGAACAACTCAGCGGATTACAAAGCAATAAACGGATATTTGTTTTCAATGTTGAACAATGTAGTTAAATTTACCTAATTTCCGATTTAATAAAAATTTAAACTAACTTAGTATTATAATTGTGTATAATTATTTTCGAATTTGTATATCAGTCGTTTAAAATTGAATTTGTTTATTACGTGGCGTTTTTGAACTTATGAATTTTACATTAGCATGAGTTTTCAACATTCTCGCAAGGTAACATTAAGAAATAAAACTTTTTCCTTAGAATTGTATTTTAGTTCTTCATTATAAAGGTGATGGTCTTCAAAAAACTGATTTTGATGTTATAGAATTGTATGCGTATGGTTTGAATCTCAAAGTTTTATTGTGAAAGGAGTTTCATATTTCACCTGCTAGTTGCCTTTGCTTTTAATAATTAAATTAAACTACTACATTTAGCAAATTTTGACTTGGTAGGCTTCCTAATAAAGAGGTGTCATTGTCTTAAGCTAAGTAGATAACTCATTTAATTGCAAGGAAATGAATCGAAATATAACTCTTGCTATCGCCTTGATGAAAACCTTTGATTCCATGCTGAAAGCCTATTATTTCCGAAACAGTAGTTGAGATTGAAACGTAGTCTTGTCTGGAATGATAAGCAAAAGGCTTCTAAGCAAATACCAAATAAAGAAAAATTAAATAGGAAATGACTAATTTTTTGAAACTAAACTTGATTTGGAAGATTGCGCTATTCATCTGTACTTACTACCAATATGTTTCAATAATCAATTCCTTTACAATCCAAAGATGTTTTGTTCATTTATGAAAGCATAATTATTCCAGTATTTCTATGTATTTACATTAGTTAACAAACGCAGATGCTACGCTTCTCTGTAAAATTAGACATTTGCTAACTAGAGCAGGAGAACGTCAAAGGCCTTTCGTGTTTCCATCGGAAGATTTTTTATACTTTCATCCCGTGACTCTCTCTTTGCAAGACAAACAATAAAACGTATTTTTTTGCTTTAAATAAATACAAGTACAGTAACTCTTAAAAGCTGTTCTCCACTATCCCCTACAGCCAAAAAAAACCCATTATCTCCCAATTCAAAATGTGCCATCAGCACTATATTCTTTCATGATACTTGCAATCGATAGTTCTATAAATAAATCGCCATTCCCGCAGTTAATTCTTGAGAGAGCTATCCTTAATTTTTTTAAGTACATTGGAAAATTGGTATCTGATGATGAATTTTCTCTAAACCCTAATCTAGCTTTTCTATGTACTATCTAATTTGTCTAGGTCTTTATTCTATTCGCTCTGGTTGTCTGCCTATGTAACCTTTTTCTGTGTATAAATCGCTTAGATGCATTAATAATATCTTCATCTTCTGTTCTTTGCGTTTCATCGTTTTCCACAGTATTTTGATTCCCATTCACACAATTAGCCTCTTTCACCTTCCAACGGTATTTAATTTCTAGGATGCAACTAAAAACCAAACATATATAGTTCGGTTTTGTTCTAACCATAGCTGAAGTATTTCAGTGTCGGGCTTTTCGTTCCCATTAATTAATCAGGATTTTGGTTTCGTGAATCGGTTTAAAAACCGATTAATACCATTCTTACTTGTGTTGCTGTTAAATAAGCTCAACAAATTCTATAATAATTCAAGAAATCTTCTTCAGTTTTAATCTCAAAAAAGTCTCTATATTCTGTTATGTTATTGTTATCTTCTTTGAAGTTGTAAATTCTTAGAAAAATATTAATTATAGGATACATGTAGCCAGAAATAGGACTATAAAAAGCTTTCTTTAGGTACATACATTTTACACACATAATCTGCAAAAAAAATACCTCTGCGATGGGCTTTGCTTTATCTTTCTTGCACTATGCAAAAACGTGTGTTATGGAACTTTCTTCTAAAGTCTTATTGAAATGAAGAAAAGAGTTAATTTATGAAATTTATACAAATTCTTGATGAAAAAGTAGAAAATGATAGAAAAGGTAGGTTGTATGTTTTGAAAAAGGCATTTTTCTTCAAATAGACATATAAGAGCAAAATAAAACTACATCTAGATAAACTTCAACTGTAGAAAATGCACTTATACTTAACCCTTTTAATGTAGTGATTAACAATTAAAAAAGGTAAATTCCTTAAGCTTCGCAGTTCAATAATTTGCTTCGTCAAAGTGGATATCTTCTTACCTTGGTCAGCATAATGCATCACAGATGCTTGCCTAATAACGTCCAAATTATCTCTCATATTTCTTGGTCAGTCTTACTAAAATGTATTTTGGATTTAGATTTTCCTGTAGCTGCTTACTATTACTTGATACTGCTACCAATTACCTTAATTATTATTGTCAATAACTTATTTGGTATTGTGCAGGTTTCGTCCGGATTTCCATCATGAATAATCTTCTCTTTCCTCTCCTTTCTTTATGTCTCTACAATAGTATATATTAGCCCTAATATTAAGGTTTTGCAAAGATTTTTTCGTTTTTTTGAGTTGTTAAACAATAAATTGAATTCTTTGACAAGTAATATGTCATATCAAAGAGCGTGGTTTAGAGATTGATTTCTGTTGTATCGCATTTTGATTCTTCCAATTTGAACTTTACAAAGTGAGCAAAATGCCCAACCCCATTGTCGAAATCTTGGCCGTTTTTCGGCATTACTAGAAATTAGGGCGAAGTGCTGCTGATGCAGCTCGTATAATCCGCGAAGTTGAAGGTCAAGATGCCATATCAGATCGTACGGCTCAGACTGGACGGCCCTCTGTCGTAGATGAAGAGGCTTTGAAGCATCTCCAGCTACAAGCACCCGAGAATTATCAGAGGAGTTTATTATATATCTCATATAAAATATTTAATAAATGATTTTCATATTAAAAAACAAAAAGACTTTTGCCCAACCCTAATATATTACTGAATCTCGGAATATTTTTCCTATCTTCTGCAACTTCTACAATGTCCATTGTCTTATCTATAACCGGACAGAAGGTAAACCCTTCTTTACTTCACCAAAGTTGTCAATAACGCTTTCAAGAGAAATTTGGCCTGTACTCTGGTAAAATTCTCTAGTCTAATGAGTCGCGTGATCAGTATAATAACACGTAACCTGCCACGACTGTGTATTGCTTACAACTTTATACTCTACGATCTGATATTCGATAATACACTTAGAATCCTTGTTCTTCACATCACAACCTCAGATAGAACTGGTAGTGGGAATCACGTTAGTTAGAACGGGATTATAAAAAGTGATTTTACTCTCGTTAAATTAAGCAAAGAAATTGTTTATTGAAGATAATGAAAAAAATACAGTATTGCTCCGAACAGCATATTTTTAATGTAAGTTAAAGAATCCTTACACTTTCCGAA